>CM070782.1:1298398-1521853 GCA_036346955.1 Dipus sagitta | reverse complement strand
AACTAAGATTATCAGGTAAACTAGGTATATTTGTTTTCTCTGTTGATAAAAATGATGAATGTGAATTCATCACTTTCCAGAATGGTTAAATGAATAAATAAAGTTGAAAACAGATTGTGGCTTGTTTGTAGCTCTTAGTGGTCAGTGTCTGGGCACTCTCTGCTACACATATTCTTTGTTGTCAGAGCCACGGAATGATCCACTTCTCCATGAATTCAAAGAAGAATTCAGTTTTTAGTTCATTTAATTGGAACCATACAATAAAATATCGGATCATACATATAGTATAGGGAAATATCTGAGTAATACTATGTAGGGTCTCACTCTGGCCCATGCTGACTGACCTGGAATGAACTATGTAGTCTCTGAGTGACCTTGAACTCACAATGATCCTCCTACCTCTGCCTCCCAAGTGCTGGGATTAAAGGCGTGAGCCACCACTCTCGGCATGTGTAATACACCCCCCCCCCTTGGTCTAACAGGTTTTTTTCACCCAAATTTTAATTAACAACTTCCATGATTATAAAAAATACCCCATTGTAATACCCTCCCTCCCCCCACTTTCCCCTTTGGAACTCCATTCTCCATCATATCCCCTCCCCATCTCGATCAGTCAAGAAATACATTTAAAAGTACTTATTGACATTTAATATAATTTATAGTCACTAAATATAAAATTTTACAATTGACATAATATCTCTATGCCAGGCATGGTGGCACATGCCTTTAATGCCAGCACTTGGGAGGCAGAGGTAGGAGGATTGCTGTTAGTTCTAGGCCAGACTACAGAGTGAGTTTCCATGTCATCTTAGGCTAGAGTGGAACTCTACCTCAAAAAAAAAAATAAATAAATGAATAAAATAAAAAACAAATAATATTTCTAACGTATTATGATGAAACTCTCATAAACATTTCAGTTGATATATATCTGCTCTTGCTAATAGTGCTTAATGAGTGTTAACTTTTGGTTTGGCTGTGTGTTGATTTTTGTAGATTTTTTTACATTTGTGTATGCATGCTTGTATGTGTGCTGGTATATGCGTGCCTTTGACATCTTCTCTGTTTTTTATTTTTCAAGGTAGGGTTTTGCTCTAGCCCAGGCTAACCTGAAATTATCTATGTAGTCTCAGGGTGGCCACGAACTGACAGCAATCCACATACCTCTGCCTCCAGAATGCAGGGATTAAAGGGGTGTGCCACCTCTCTTTAACTCACCCTCTCTTTCTCTACCTCTTTCTGCCCACTTCTTTCCTTTCTTCACCTTCTCCCTCACTGATATTTATCTCCATTGTCTGCAAATATTTCTCCCTGTCCTTCTTTTAAAACATATTTTATTTATTTATTTGCAAATGGAGAGAGAGAGAAAAAATAGGCATGCTGTGGTCTCTAGAAGCTAGCTGCAAACAAACTCATGAAGCATACAGCACTTTGTGCATCTGGCTTTTCATGGGTACTGGGGAGTCAAACCCTGGTCATTAGGCTTTGGAGGCAAGTGCATTAACCACTGAGCCATCTCTCCAGACTTCTTCTTACCTTTACAATCTTATTAAGTTGATTTTGGAAGGATTCAGCATAGATTATATTAACTAGTTAAAATCAAAAGTGTTGTTGAGGAATTTGTGAAATATCAAGAGAACAACAGAGAGAGACAGACAGAGAAATATCTGAAACTATCCCCCTGACAGTTGAAAATTAATACCACAAATTGAAGAACACACTTGAAAAAGGAAGAAATATAAGAGGGGAAAGGGATAGCATGGAGGAGAAGACACGAGAAGAAAGGCACAATGAGCAGGGTTGCTCTCTTGGACTGAAACTCAACCCACAGCACATCCCAGGAAGAGACTTCTGAAAGACTTCAAGTGCACAGTTAACTAAGGTGTGTCTTGAAGCCATGTCTTCAAAGCACAGTGCATTGGCAGTCCATCACCTGAACTCGAGAATCAGTCGCAACTTGCCACACTGCCTCCGAGTACTTCACCTCACAGAGTTGGGGCCCTAATTCTGTCCTGGGGAGATGCTGTAAAGACATAGAGGAGACATTAGGAGATGTTCAGAGAGCAGAGCTATGCCCAAATGAATAAGAGAGTGGAGTGGGAACCTGCCAGGAGGCCGAGTACAGAATAGGTGCAGGTTGCACAGTGGTCACGTATGTGATTAAAATGGGGAGAGATGACTCAGCAGTGAAGGCGCTTGTCTACAAAGCCTAGCGCCCCAGGTAAGATTCCCCAGTACCCACGGAAAGCCAGGTGCACAAGGTGACACATGCATGTGGCCTGTTCTCTCTTCTCTCTATCACTCTCTGCTTGCAAATAAATAAAACAGTGAATGAATAAAAATGATTAATAAAATATAAAATGTGAGATATTATGGAGGCAACATGGCCATTGCTCTCATACATTCATCATAGCACCATGGTTGCCTGTAAAGACCGAGTTGGTCAGTACTTCACCTCTGATGGACAATGGACCCATGACACCCCACACTTCCCAGAGTAGCTGATGGTTGCTGGGAAAGGAGAAGTCCGCTTCATCAGTGGAGTAGCCACTGATGACTCCCATTCCACAGTCAACTGTCAGGCACTGCCAGGCACAGGCTGGAACCTTCAGAAGAGAGGCCTGAGCTGCCAGTCACAGCTAAGGACCCGCGGGCCACAGGAGGCTGCTCCCTCTCCAAGCCTGACACACCTGAACTTAGGCTCTGACCATAGCCCTGTAACCTTTGGCCAGTTGACTAGGAAACTCCTTATCAGCCAGCACCTTCACACAGCTCATCCCCATTAGAGCCTAGATTTCTGACCCTCCCTCCCTCACCCGCAGCCATTTCCTATGTGCTGGAATGAATGTTCCCATAGGAACCTTGTAGTCCAATCACGGGACCCTCCCACATTCAGACGCTTATAACCCCATTTCTCTGACAGTAAACGGAGAGAGCTTTCAACCTTCTCCCGGGACTGATTCTTTATCTCCTCACACGCTCACCCACCTGAGTTGCCTGGGCACCTTTGGGGAGACCAGGGCAGGCCCAGAGCAGGAACCCAGGGACGCACAAACAACAACCAGCCACTTATGATCACCAAGCAACTGTAACTTAACACATCTGGTTAAAAAAAAAAAAAAGCATGAAGGTAAGATTGGGGTTAAATGATAAAGAAGAATGGTGTTGGGCTAGAGAGATGGCTTAGCGGTTAAGCGCTTGCCTGTGCAGCCTAAGGGCCCTGGTTCGAGGCTGAACTCCCCAGGACCCACATTAGCCAGATGCAAAAGGGGGCCTTCTAACAGGCTCTACCAAACTATATCTAAAACTATATCTAAAACACCTCCTTCTCTGGCTAGGTGACCAGAAGGCGCTACTTTTGACATTCCAATTACTTCACCATACAGAATGCGAGCAGAAAATGCACAAGCACCTGGTTCAGAATGAGTCTCCTCTACATCCAGGGTGAGAGCCAACAGAATGGCCAGTTCAGATCCCCATGTGCAGTGCTGCCCACAGCTCCAGTGGGGCTGACCAGTGGCTCAGTGCCAGGTCTTCCTGGACTTCCTCCCTGCAGGAAAATGGTCAGCACATTGGGCAGATGGGAAACCTTCTCTCACGCTCTGTTACCATGGATTCAATGCTCCTGAAAGGGGTGTTGTATCCTCAGCCTCAGACAGGGGCCCTTGAAAACAGTGCCAGGAACTAGATAAGGATAGTGCTTTCCTGAGCTCAGTTAGGGATGCTGGGAAAAAGAGGCACAGAGGGTGAATGTCTCCAAATCACTAAGTTTACCTGTAATATCATTGGATTGATGCACAGATGGCATTTCACAGTATGAAAAAGCATGGTATTGCTGTGACATATTTTATAGTTTAAAAATAGAAGGGAGGGCTAGAGAGATGGCTTAGCAGTTAAGGCACTTGCCTGTGAAGCCTAAGGACCAATGTTCGACTCTCCAGATCACTAGGAAGCCAGACACACAAAGGTGAGGCAATCCCAAGGTCACACATGCCCACTAGGTGCTGCAACTGTCTGGAGTTTGGTTGCAGTAGCTGAGGCCCTGGCATGCCATTTTTTCTCTCTCTCTCTCTCTCAAATAAAAAAATAGGAGTAAAAATTCATATTATCACAGAAGACTGATATTTTAATTGATTACACTTTGAGAAATGCAAGAACATAGCAGGTACCTCGCAATAGTGTTTTAAATCACTAAGAGTTTTTTGTGTCTCAGTGTGTTTTCCAAAGACCACAGACATGTTTGTAGTTGTCTTTTAGGAAGCACTTCTGTGTTTTCCCTATTAGACGTGAAGCTTTGGGAACTCACAGTCATGTCCCACCGTTCCTTGAAGCAGCCATGTGTGTCGCTCAGCCCGATACACAATGGACTCTCAACAGCTGGTTGTGGACAAAATTACTGTTTCAGTGACTCTGGTATCATTCAGCCTTTCCTTGTGTTTTGTGACATTGACAAATTTGAATAGTATGAGTGTATTTTTTGTAAACATAACGTAACCTGTGTCTGATATTTTCAGTAGGGATGACTCATAAATCAGCAGGTCATGACTAGGAGAAACTGCACCACAGAGGTGAAGTGCCTTCTCAAATTCATATCAAAACCGTAATCCGAGGCGGGGGGTGTGGCTCGCCCTTTAAAATCACTTGCAAGCCTGCTGGCCTGTGTTCAACTCTCCCAGGACCCAGGCATAGCAGGATCTCAGGTGGCTCATGACCCAGGAGACTCTAGGCCTTTGCGGGCCAGACAGACTGACACGCATGAAGCAAAGTGGCATAAGCAAAATAAGAAGTTAGACCCTGTCTCAGCCAGAGTGGAGAGGACAGACTTTCTGAGGTTGTTTCAGATCTCCAAATGTGTACCATGAATCTCAAGTGCTCTCTTTCTCTTCCTCTTTTGCTTTCTGTCTCTCTCACACACACCATACACATCCATATATATATATGTATATGTGTGTATATATATATATATACATACATATACACACATACATTCACACACATTTTTATTTTTTTTTAGTTTTTCCAAGGTAGGGTCTCACTCTAGCCCAGGTCAGCCTAGAATTCACTCTGTAGTCTCAGGCTGGCCTTCAATTTACAGCAATCCTCTAACTTTGTCTCCCAAGGCTTGAATTAAAGGCATGCAAAACCACACCCAGCTCTCTATATACAATTGCCTTAAAGTATAAAACAAAATCCTAATGTGAAGAGATGGCCTAGCAATTTAAGTGCTTGCCTGCAACGTCAAATGAGTAGGGTTCAATACCCTAGGACCCACGTAAAGCCAGATGCACAAAGTGGCACATGTACCTGGAATTCCTTTGCAGTGGCTGGAGACCCCAGTGCACCCATTCTCTCTTTCTATATCTCTTCTCTCCATCTCTCTCTTTTTAAAAACATTTTATTTATTTATTTATTTACTTATTTACTTATTTACTTATTTAAGAGGGGGAAGAGAGAGAGAGAGAGAGAGAGAGAATGGGCACACCAGGATTTCCAGCCACTGTAAACAAACTCCAGATGTGTACACCACTTTGTGCATCTGGCCTACGTTGGTACTGGAGAATTGAACCTATGTTCTTAGGCTTCCAGGCAAGTACCTTAACCACAAAGCCATCTCTCCAGCCCCTCTCTATCTCTCTCTTTCTGCTTGCAAAAAAATAAATAAAAAGATTTAAAAATAAAACAAAATCATAATCCCCAATGTGATAATACTTGGATGTGGTATCTTTATAAGATAAAGTAAGTTCAATGGTACAAATAGAGAGTTCATCTTGACTGAGTGCTATTAAAGTGACATCACTGGTGACTTTCAACTTGATTACTTGTCAGATTTCCCCTTTACATGATGTTATTATTTTCTTTCTTTCTATGTTCTTTTGCAACAAAGCACTTAAACCAGTTCTCACTTAAGGGGGGAACAATAAAGACCCACTTTGTGGAGAGGAGAGTATCTACATAAGTCATTCAGAGTTATTCTGTAAGGAAGCTGTGCACCTTCTTCACCATGTATTTATTTACTCAACCACACATTTATATAAGCCACTGCTAGTAGATTTTTATTTTATACTTAGCTTCTAACCCAATGACACATGAATTTTTGTTGTTTTAGATGTCTTTTGTTCCCCTGTTTATGTGCTTATAACTGTGGGAATGAAAGGGAACTCACTTCTGGAAGGTAGGCATAATAATACAACAGGGTATAGACTATTTGGTGTAAACACTTCTCCCAGGTGATTACCCAACTCCATACACTGCTTGTGAATGCTAATAATTGATAAAGTTATGAAAACCTTAAGAGAAAAAAATCATTTCAATCAGCAGGTAACCAATTAGCATGTGGCTGTTGTGCATGTATTATCCAGAGAGTCCTGTCACCCTGATAAGTCCATGGCACTTGGATAATTTTTATTATCATGTGATTTGTATATGATTAACTTGCGAAGGCTTGAGTATCTGCAGATGAAATATTTATAGCCAATAGTTCTAAAACCAATATTAATAAGTAAAGAATATCAGGAAACTCATTCTGTTTACACAATATTTCTTTTGTAGCATTTATTTTTATTTGTTTATTTGAGAGAGAGAGAGAAGAAAAGAGAAAGAGGCAGATAGAGAATGGGCACATCAGGGCCTCTAGCCACTGCAAACAAACTCCAGACACATGTGCCCCCTTGTGCATCTGGCTTATGTGGGTCCTGAGGAGTTCAACCTGGGTCCTTTTGCTTTGCAGGCAAATGCCTTAACTGCTAATCCATCTCTTCAGCCCCCATAACATTTCTTTTTGATAAAGGTAGTAGGATAGTATGTTGAAACAGAGATTGATTGGATTCATTAGTATAACAAGAAACTCTGGTGTGTGGATGGAAAGTAACTGACCTAGGTTAAGAGGAGTAAAAGCCACATTGGAATTTGACTCTCTTTTACACATGGTGTGTAACAATCTTCATGAAAGGATGGGCATATAATTTTAAAACCATGCCTCTCAACACTGAGTCATCTTTTTCCATTACCTTAGTGTATATAAGATCAGGTTTTAAGATGTAATATTTGTATATCTGCCAAGTCCAAACAAAAAGATTCACAAAAGTCATTAGCTCTTAACTTATTTGATATCCATAAATTCCAGCTTCATTACATTTTACACATGATCACAATGATAGAATTGCTTTTTTAAGATATTTTTATATATTATTTATTTATTTGACACATGGAGAGAGAAAGAGAGAGAGAGAGGAAAAGGCAGATAGAGGGAGAGAGTGGGTGCACCAGAACCTCCAGCCATAGGGCCTACAGCCACTGCATACGAACTCCAGACACATGTGACACCCTGTACATCTGCCTTAGATAGGTACTGGGGACTCAAATCTGGGTCCTTAGGCTTCACAGGCAAGTGCCTTGACCATCATCAGTCCAGCACCATCTATCCAGCCCAGATAGAATTATTTTAAACTTAGCAAAAATATGAGAAATGGGCTGGGCAAGGTGGAGCACTCAGTCCCAACACTCAGGAGGCAGAGGTAGGAGAATTGCTATGTTTTGGAGGCCACCCTGAGACTCCATAGTGAATTCCATTTCAGCCTGGGCTAGAGTGAGACCCTATCTCAAAAACCATTAAAAAAAAAAAAAAAAGGCAGCGCCAAAGGAATGGTAGGACTCCTTACAACGCACTCCTCCAGACACAAAATGACCTGGATATCCATGACCTCACAGAGCCTGACACTACCTACACAAGACCATCATAATAGGAGGAAAAGATGATGACATCAAAATAAAAGAGTGATCTATTGAGAGGGGGAGGGTATATGATGGAGAATGGAGTTTCAAAGGGGAAAGTCGGGTGAGAGAGGGAATTACCATAGGATATTACTTACAATTACAGAAGTTGTCAATAAAAAATAAGTAAATGAAAATACAATAAATAAAATAAATGGAAAAAAGAACAGTAACAAAACTCCTTAAAAACAAAAAACTAGGAGTAAAGACCATCTTGACATAACAGAACCCTTTATGAGAACCCACAATGAACCACACGCTTTCTATTAAAATGCTGAATCCTGTCCCTTTAAGATTGAAAAGAAAATAAGTTCTGCTCTTCAGAGTAATCAAGTACTGGAAATCCTAAGTCTTAGAACTAGGCAGGAGAAAGACACAAGTCATCTAAATCAGAGCTAGAGCTGAGAGAACCTATGCTCACACAACAATGTTTTAAATTCAAAAATCCCTAAAGATTCCACACAAAATACAAACATTTAAATCCAACATAGTGGTGCACACCTATAATGGCAGCACAAAGGCAACTGAGACTGAAGAATTACCATCAGTTCAAGGTCAGCCAGGAAAAAAATGAGTTCAAGGAGAGCTGGGGCTTCAAAGTAAGAACCAGTCTCTAAATAATTAATTAAGATAAAACTATTCAGGGTTCAAATAAAGTCCACGAAATTTCAAAGCACAAAATCAACATATTAACATCAATTCTGTTTTTGGAAAGGAGGGCTGGAGAGATGGCTCAGTGGTTAAGATGCTTGCCTTCAAAGCCTAAGGAACCAAGTTCAATTCCCCAGTACCCACAAAAGCCAGATGTACATAGTGGTGCCTGTATCTGGAGTCCGTTTGCAGTGACTAGATGCCCCAGCACACTCATATTCATTCTCTCCCCCCTAATAAATAAGCAAATAAAAATAAAATATGTTTTCAAAACATCTGGAAAGGGAATTAAGAGAAACAGTTCAGTTTATTTAAAGCAATATCCAAAATATGAAATGTTTGGGGAAAAGTGTTTTACCCAAACTTGTAAAAATTTCTTTCATACTGAAAAGCATATAGCATGGATGTAAAAGTACATAGGAGGATATCACACACTCATGGGTTACAAGATTTCCTGTTATGATTATGTCAATACCACCATATCAATCTACAGCTAATGCAACTCACCAACACTTGAACAATATCTTTAGCAAACATAGAAACCTACAACCTTAATTTGCAAGGAACTCCATGACAGCTAGAATAGCCAAACAATCTGAGAAAGAACAAACCTGAAGGACTCAGACCTGCAGAATTCAAAGCTGGAACAAAGCTACAGTGGTGGCGTGGTGCAGCATTGCCGTGAAGAAAAACGAGTAAGTTCATGGAGAACTCTGAGGTCCCGGAGTGCATGCATGCACGTGTGACACCGTTGTGTCAGACACGAACTCCAGGACTTTTCAATAGTGAGGAAAACAAACAAACTCAAACAAATGGCACAGGGGAAAACTGCAGATTCCTATGCAAACATGTGAGAGTTGGATGATCTTATACCATGTCCAAAAAAATAACATTAAATGGATGTAAGACATGTATTTCTGGGACAAAATAACAAAGATCTCTGGAAAAAGCATAGATGAAAATTCTCATGAAATTAGAGTGGAAAATAATTTCACAATAAGGCACAATTTAAAAAATAGAGGGCTGGAGAAGTAGTTTTGTGGTCAAGGTGCTTGCCTGAAAAACCAAAGGATCCAGGTTTGACTCCCCAGTACACATGTAAGCCAGACGTACAAGGCGGCGCATGTGTCTAGAGTTCATTTGCAGTGACTATCTCTTTCTCGCCCCCTCTTTGTCTTAAATAAACAAGTAATTTTTTAAATGCAGACATTAAAATTCATTGAACTTATTTAATCTTTTATTATGAAAGCAAATACATTTTTCTTCTCAGTGCATGTATTAGTGCTGCAAGCATAGTAGGTGTTTTGGTTTCTACCATAATCACATATAGACATGCACAAAGGAATTTAGAGGGAACTCCAAATACTTGATAAGCGTGCCTCTGAGCATCTGTAGGTCATTACCAACCATATGTTCATCTTCTCACATGCACTGTGCAGAGATTTTAGGAGGCTGTTGTCTACATTATCAAGTCTCCATTGCTTAGATTTTCAATAGGTCTTTACAAGGGCTGTGCACATAGTAAAAAATGTGGTGTGACATCTTTATGCACACACACACATACACATACACACACACACACACACACACACACCCTTGGACTGTAGGTAGCATCAATGCCACACTGAAGAACTCGTCAAAACTGAGAAAAAATGAGGCAAGTGGGAGGCGTGTGTCCGCTCTGCATCGCCAGGCAGCACAGGGCTTACAGAGTCTTCAGCAGGACACAGGAGAGCAGCAGAGGGCCTGGGCCACGCTGTTGAGGACACTGTAATCAACGTCCCCAAGGCTCTGCTGTCAGGACAGTGACTTTGGGCAATGTTGGGAGACCTCCTTTCTCGTTTCCTTATCTCACCCCCAATCCAGCTCAGATGACCGAGTACAGGTGTGCTCAGGGATAAGAAAATGTGTCACTTGAATAGTAGATCTCAGTGTCTGCCATTCCAGAACATTCCCGGAAGTTGAAGGGCCACACAGAAGGGGAGGGCAGACACCAGAGAACAACAAGGAAACCAGCCTGCACAGCTGCCTGTGGTGAAGGTCCAGCCAGCGACGTTGTCCCTGGCTCTCCTCTGTTCACTAGTGGACTCATGACGACCGGGTATTACTGCTTAAAACGACTTGAGGCATCCAGACCTGATGAGAGACCCTAGAGCTGATTCTGTACAACCCTCGTCCCCAGGCTCTGGACAGTGACTGAAGAATATGAGCTCCTAGGGCCAGAGGAATTGATTGGCAATGAACATTGGAAAGGCAGTAAAGTAATTTACAAGGAAGAAGAGAATTGACTAGGAACTTCTTTGTAAGATGGCAGAATGGACTCATGAAAAAAAAAATAGCAGATAGATGATAAACAGACACTACCTTCAAGGCAGTCCCCTGCTGCTCTGTACTGGGCACTACACCTGAACACTAGCTACTTTTTCTAGCAAGTAGTGACCATTTATCAGTGTTCTTTTACTTGTTGAGAATTTGACCATTTGGGATTGTACATGTTTCTGGCTTTGTGAGTGAAAGAAGAGGCAGGGGACAGACGAACAAACTCCAAGAATCCGCAGGCCTTGGGGATCTGTTCGTCACCATAGCCCATGACTCATAGCTGCCCATATGCTGCAATTAGGATCAGAAAGTTTCTGGACTCAAGAAATCATGGGGCACCAGGGAGAGGGCAGAGCTGGCCTCTGGGATGCAGATGTACAGAACGAGCCCTTCTCCCCTGGTACAGTCACAGCTCAAGGTGGTGACACCTTGACAGGAGTTGAGAGTTGGCCAGGGGCACTGGGAACCCAGGAGGGATGAAAAGGGCCTGGGTGTGAGCTGTCGGGGCACCTACAGACTGTCAGAGCACCGACGGCAGGGCATGGACTGCACAGGTGAGTGTCCCGACACTTGCGGCTGCACCTGCATTTGGCCTGGCAAGGGGAGCCGTGAGGCAGGCCAGGCCAGGCGGGGGTGGTGAGAAAGATCAGTCTGCATCACCAGTTCACTGAGGAAGTGTGAAGTGATCAGCTTTCCATTTTCTTGCTGCCATCCAACCGTGTTTCTGTGTCACGGAGGCCGTTTAGAGCAGCGTGTGGTGTCCTGTGCCACAGCTGATCATTACACAGGCCAAGGAGATAGATCAGGTCTGGGCAGATGATATTTCACCTCTGTGGGAGAAGGTTTTATTCTCTGTAGTTTCTCCACAGCTCTGACGGCTTTTTGTTTGTCCCCTCATGAGACTGAAAGGTTTCACTTAAATCTGGTGACCGTCCGTCTTCCCAGGATGGAGCTCTCTACCCATACTTCCACTACTGTTTCATTCGGAATGGTTTCCTTTCCCAAACCCAAAGTGTCACCCAGTGTACAAGGATAGAATACAGTGGAAAAGAAACCAAACTCAGAACCATAATGACACCATGGTGGCTGCTAAAGTCAGTTATTATTTTTAATTTATTTATTTGAGAGTGACAGAGACAGAAAGAGGCAGGTAGAGAGAGAGAAAGAATGGGCACGCCAGGGCTTCCAGTCACTGCAAACGAACTCCAGACACATGCGCCCTCTTGTGCATCTGGCTAACATGGGTCCTGGAGAATCGAGCCTCGAACTGGGGTCCTTAGGCTTCACAGGCAAGCGCTTAAGCACTAAGCCATCTCTCCAGTCCTAAAGTCAGTTATTTTAATGCTTGCTGAACACTTACTTTTCTAAACACTACATGCCTCTCTTCACTGAATACTCATAATACTCCTACATTGTTCAACATAACAATTCTAGGTTACTGTGGGTAGAGAGACCTGTAATGTGTTCAGAGCCATGCACTCAGGAACTGGAAAGGCAGGATTTAACAACCAGGATGGCTGAAGGCAAAGACATTCCTGTCATACTTTATTAGTCTCAGGTTTAATGATCTCTCAGGCACTCATTTCCTACAGAAAAAGCTGAATTCACTAGAGTCACACAGGCTTGACTTTGTGATTTCATAAATGCTGGAGGGAAGAAGCTTGTGAAAGATTGTTGGAGAAACACATACACTTCTCTTCCCAACAGCCACCTGGGAGTAGGCATAGACCCATGGCTTACCCAGCCCAGCTATGGCACAGATCTGGAAAGCAATGGCAAATTCTTAATACAAATTCTATTATTGATGTCATAGAGATAAGAGAAGTAGATCTAAAAAATAATCCCATCATAAGATCAAAAAATAAATATCGCAAATTAAATCAGATTTTATCAATTTCTCAAAGGATGGTCTGTATCAGTCACCGGATGGGTACACTCTCGGGAATTCACCTCATCATACGTGTATGTACATCACAAACACTGTGCTACACACGTTACCCAGAGTGGAGTGACTTTTCAAGGCCATTCAGCTTTAAAAACCACTAGGGAAGAGGCAAACAAAATTTTTTCTCACATAGGCTTTTCCACCAATCCTGTGATTAATGTTCAATTTTTAAACCTAGAGTCTCATTTATAACTTGTTCATAAACAATTTTGACCATATCCTTTCTGATGCTGGCCTATGTAGCTTTGATAATTCAGACTAAGACAGTGTCTCTAATATTCTCACTGACCTGTGCAGGAAGGAAGCAGATAATGCAGGAAACACTGTTGAGTTTAAGGAACATGTATGTGACCAACGTCTGGGCTGATTTGTAAATGATGAGCAACCAGTATCTATGAAGGATGGTGGTTGATCAAAGATCAGCTTGCGGGTGTCATGTATGTTGCTGTGCCAATGTGCACATTCACTTGGGAGAATTTACAGTAATCAGCAGTAAGTTTGATACACAGAGAATGTCAAGCACTGGAGGATAAATAGAATCCAGGCTGATAAGTAATGTTATATATGATTGTAAGAGGTGAAACTCATGAAAAGATTTCTGCCTCAAAAACTCAATTTTCCTGGCATGGTGACACACACCTTCAATGCTAGCATTTGGGAGGCCGAGGTGGGAGGATTGCTGTGAGTTTGAGGCCAGTCTGAAAATACATCATGAATTCCAGGTCAGCCTGGGCTGGAGTAAGAACCTACCTTGAAAAACAAACAAGCAAGCAAACAAACAAAAACTCATTTTGACTAGTGTAGGAGAAGGAATAAATAAAATGGATATCATCTGTAAAGTGGTCTTATACCACAGGCGTAAAATATCTAGGAGACATTTGTGAATGAAAATCTCTAGAATTTAGCAAACCTAAAACCCATCACCAGCAAGACAAGAAGGAGAAGAAACCCAAAGACTATGATAGGTACCTGATACAAAACAACCGTGTGCATTGACATATTTCATAATCCATGCTTATCACTAGAATTAGCAGAGAATCTTCCTTGTGTTTTCAGATCTTTCCTCCTAGGCCTGTGTTTGAACTCTGAAGATGCACTGGAGTCACCTCACCCAGACAGTAATCTTCCTTTTTCTCATTGGACCTGGAATCATGGGCAATATTCTAATATTTGAGAGACATGTACATATTTTTGTCATGGGAACTGAGAAAAAACCCATAGACCTTATCCTTATTCACTTGGCATTTTCAAATATAACAATTATTTGCAACATACAAATCAGAGATATATTCACAGTTTTTTATTTCAGGAACTTCCTAGGTGATGCTGGTTGTAAAATTGTGGTTTTTCTGGGAAGGATGGCTCGAGGACTCTCCATCTGCACCACCTGTCTCCTCAGCATGGTCCAGGCTGTCACTGTCAATCCTAGGATGACCCTGTGGAGAAAACTCAAACCACAGACTGCAGGACAGGTTCTTTCCTATCTGCTCCTCTTTTGGTTGTTAAATTCTCTGATAAGCTCCAATTTGCTCTACTATATCACAGCAGTTAGTCCCGTGAACAGGTCTGTTGTTGGCACATACGCTGGGTACTGCTACATGGCTCCATCCAGGCTCTTAGTGAGGTGGTTTTTCATCTGTCTCATGGCTCTTCGTGATGCCGTCTTCCAGAGTCTCATGGGCTGGAGCAGTGCGTCCATGGCTCTGCATCTCTATAAACATCATAAGCGTGTCTCCTACCTTCACAGCTCCAAGGTTGTAAATAATTCCAGCCCAAAAATCAGAGCCACACAGAGCACTCTCATTCTCATGGCCTGTTTCCTTTTCTTTTACTGGGTAGATTTCATTTTTTCCTTCTACATAGGTTCCAGGGTGACACGTGAGTCAATAATTTCATTTATTAAAACTTTTCCAGACCTGAGTTATGCTGTTGTTAGCCCCTTTGTCTTGATCAGCAGAGATGTCCACGCTGCTAAGTACCGGAGAGCTCACTGAATGCAGCAGTGACACTGTGCGCACATTCCTTCATGAGTGGAAGGTACACATCTTAAGAATTGCTTTGCTCTAATAATTTTTTGTTAAGAAAGGATCTTGGCCACCTGTGGTAGCACATGCCCTTAATCCCAGCACTCGGGAGGCAGAGGTAGTAGGATCACCATGAGTTCGAGGCCACCCTGAGACGACATAGTGAATTCCAGGTCAGCCTGAGTGAGAGTAAGACCCTACCTCGAAAAACTTAAAAAATGAAAACAAAAAGGATTTTGTTATGCAACTGTGTCTGACCTAGAACTGTCATCCTTTGCTCTTTGTGCCAAGCATTACCGTAATTGTTTAATGTATCAGGAAATCAAACCAATTAAGGTTTATAATAATAGATTTACTTTTAAAAAAAGTTTGGGGGGACTGGGAAGATGGCTTAGCAGTTAAGGTATTTGCCTGCAAAGCCAAAGGATCCAGGTTTGTTTCTGTAGAACCCAGAACTCAGTAAGCCAAATTCATAAGGGGGCATCCTTCTCTCTCTCAAATATATAAATAAATAAAATATATTTTAAAAAAAACGGTTGAGGACTAAGCAATCTAAGACCTGTTGAGGTTTTCCAGTAGGTATGAATGCCTGTACTTCTGTCTGCTCTAGGAGTGAAAACTCAAAGCATCATGATACCCACATAACACAAGTGCTCTAAAACAAAATCTGAAGATTGTTAAAAGGATGTAATTTTGGACAAAAAAAAAGTGTTTAAAAAATAGTGGCACTAAAGTGGAATCAAATGAGAAGTATTAACAAGGAAAGAAAAATTCATGACCTAAAGAGGAAAGTCAGCAAAGCTGATTAGAAATTTAACAGAAGGGGCTGGAGAAATGGGTCAGTGGTTAAGGCACTTGCCTGCAAAGCCAGAGGCCCCGAGTTCAATCCCCCAATGCTCCCCAAAAGCCAGATGCACAAGGTTGTGCACATGTCTGGAATTCAATTGCAGTGGCTAGAGGTCCTGGCATACCTATTCTATATCTGCCTCTCTCTATCTCTCTCTCTTTCAAATAAATAATGAATAAATTTAAAAAAAAAGAAATTCAACACACAGATTTTGAATTTAAAAAAATCCAATTAAAAATGTTAGAATTGAATTGGGCATGGTGGCACACACCTTTAATCCCAGCACTTGGGTGGCTAAGGTAGGAGGATCACTATGAGTTTGAGGCAAGTCTGAGATTACATAGTGAATTCCATGTCAGCTTGTGCTAGAGTAAGTCCCTTGCTTGAAAACAAAACAAAACAAAAAATTAAAGTTAAAATAAGCAAATAAAATAACAACAATGGAAGCCAAATAGATCAAACAGAAGGAATTGAGTTAAAGATGGAAAAAATTTTACCTTGAGGCAGGAATAAAAAAAAAATAAGCATAATAAAAAATTTCAGAAACTGGGCTGGAGAGATGGCTTAACCGTTAAGGCATTTGCCTGTGAAGCCAAAGGACCCAGGTTGAATTCCCCAGGACCCATGTAAACCTGATGCACAAGGGGCACATGCGTCTGGAGTTCATTTGCAGTGGCTAGAGGCCCTAGCATGCCCATTCTCTCTGTATCTGTCTTCTCTTCTCTTCTCTTCTCTTCTCTTCTCTTCTCTTCTCTTCTCTTCTCTTCTCTTCTCTTCTCTCTCTCTGCAAATAAATAAGTAAACCAAAAAACATTTTTTTTAATTTCTGAAACTTTGGGACAGAATAAAGACCAAACCCTAAGAATCCACACTTTACAAAACAGGTGAAATAGGGGCTGGAAAGCTGGCTTAGCATTTAGGCATTTGCCTGCAACACCAAAGGATTTCTGTTCAATTCCCCCGGACCCATATTAGCCAGATGCACAAGGGGGGCGCATGCATCTGGAGTTCATTTGCAGTGGCTAGAGGCCCTGGAGCACCCATTCTCTCTCTCCCTCTCTCTGCCTCTTTCTCTCACTCAAATAAATAAATAAAAAATAAAGTTTAAAAAAAAAAACAGGTGAAGGGCTGGAGGGATGGCTTAGCAGTTAAGGAATTTGCCTGCAAGCCAAAGGACCCAGGTGCCATTACCCAGGAGCCACGTTAGCCAGATGCACAAGGGGGCGCACAGGTCTGGAGTTTGTTTGCAGTGGCTGGAGGCCCTGGCACGCCCATTTTCTCCCTTTCTGTCTCTCCCTCCCTCTCTCTTTCTCTGTCAAATAAGTAAATAAATAAAAATATTTAAGAGAAAGGAAGGGAGAGGTACTTAATAGGATGGTATTGTATACATGTAAGTAGAAGAATAAATTAATGGGGGTGAAAAGGCTCAAAGTGAGGTCAGGGAAAGAGATTGAGGAAAGGCCATTGCCAAGGCCCTTGGTTTCCTACCAGGAATAGATGGTAAGACGCTATTGCTGAAGACTCCACATTGAGAAATCCTGCTGGAACTGAGTTGATAACCTCCTCCATGTAGACCAGCTGACAGAAAGCTGGAAGAAGCCATTCTGCATGCAGTTCAATGGGACAAAGAGAAATCACCAGTGAAGATACTCAACATTGGACACTGCAAGCCTTATATTTTGCCAGCCAGGCCAAATGAGCCAACGGGTGCAATAGTGGCATGTCTGTCATGGGAGCGAATACATCCCTGATACTGAAAACTTAAAATAGGGGTAGTCATGAGCCCTAGAGGTGTAACATCTGCTGCTGTCTGACTAAATGTATATACTATGCTTCTCAAACTGCCCAATAAGCACTTCTCTTAATGTTCATACCCTTATATTAATGCTACTCTCACTTTCGGTAGAGAATCTTCTCTTTTCAGGTGGCAGTGACCTTGGGATGACTCAGAAGGCATCATGATGCTGGAAAGAAGTGACAGGAGTGCTCAGTACTGCAATATCTCTATCACACCTTTCAAGGCTCAGGGTCTCTTGCAGAAGAGGTGGCGTAAAGAATGTAAGAGCCAAAAGACTCCTTACAACGTGCTCCCCCCAGACACAAAATGCCCTGGGTATCCATGACCTCACAGTGCCTGACACTACCTACACAAGACCATCATAATAGGAGGAAAAGATCATGACATCAAAATAAAAGAGAGACTGATTGAGAGGGGGAGGGGATATGATGGAGAATGGAGTTTCAAAGGGGAAAGTGGGGGGAGGGAGGGTATTACCATGGGATATTTTTATAATCATGGAAATTGTTAATAAAAAATTTGAAAAAAATATTAAAAAAAGAAAAATAATAGGTGAAATAAAAACTAAAGACAAAGTAAAGTAGATATTAACATGTACTCTATACATAGTACAAAATGTGGTTGTATCCTACAAATCACTCAGCCTTGGTTTTGGAGAGAACTCAAAAGCTCCACTGAGGAACTGATCAGAATTGAGTAAAAATTATGCAAATAAGAAAGCTATGTCCCTTCAATGGTACCAGGCAGTTCTGAGTTCACACAGACTGTTTAGTGAGACAAAGGAGCCAAGCCATCATGGTTGTAGATACTGTAAACACTAACTGCAAAGCCCCACAGTCAGGGCTGCACATCTGGCAAGGTAACCAGCTGTCTTCTCTCTCCTCCTCCTCTCTGAATTGTCTAAGTAAGCTGACAGGCACAAAGATGCTCTTGTGGCTAGGCAGAATAGTGTCATCTCAATATTAGGTATCAGGTTCTGGCATTCCAACACATTCCTTCTCACCAGAAAATGGAAAGGCCACAAGAAAGAGCGGGAAAGTGGAGATGAGAGAACATCATGGGAACAGGTCTACACAGCTGCCTGTGGTGAAGGCACATCCAGCTTCCTTCTCCTTGGATCTCCTCTGTTGACTAATGGGCACATGAGGACTATTAACATCATTTCAAAAAATAGCTTCAGGGACCTAGAAAGGATGTGGCCGTACATCTGATTCTGCACAATCATTCTCTTTACTGTCTGAAAAATAACTGAAGAACATGAGCTTCCAGAGCCAGAATAATTGTTTGACAGGGGAAATTAAAAAGACAGTAACATTCAAAGAAGAGGATATATGCCCAAGTACTTCTCAGTGAAGTACAGGAATTGACTCATGCATAAAGCCAACAATTACACCAGTAAACAGACCAGACCATCTGGAAGTTTCCCTGCTGCTCTGACCAGTGGACAGCATCAGAAAACTACTACTGACTCCAGAACCTGGTGATCTTTTATCATTTAAAAATGGTTGACATTTTGGAGATAGCCCACAGTTATGGGTAGGATAAATGTCTCTGCATGCGGGCTATCTCCAAAATGCATGACCCATATACCTCAACAAGGAGGGGCCAAGGAGAGGGGTAGGTCACAGATGAGCCTAGTAATGGTACCAAACTGACTGTATTCGCTGAGTACAAAACTAATTAATAAAATTTTTTTAAATAAAATAAAATAAAATTTTTTAAAAAGTGGTTGATAAAGTGATCACATTGAATTCTTAGATGTCTGTCCAAATCTCAACCCAGCTTTGGTGGTGAAAGGAAAGGAAGGGGTAAGACTGGAGCAGATTGCCAGGCTCCAGGATCCTCAGGGAAATTTCCATTAAAACAATCTGCATTCTATCCCTGCACAGGAACAGTAATTAGAATCAGAAAACTTCTCAGAAAATGGCAAGGCACTAGGGAGAGGACAGAGCTGGCTTCAGAGATGGAGATGTGCAGAAGGAACTCTTCTCCCCTGGAAAAGCCACAACTCATGACAATGACATCATGACACAAGTGAGAGTTGGTCCTGAGCACTGGGACCTCAGGATAGATAAATGGGGCCTGTCTGTGAGCTGTCAGAGCACCCTCCCTGAGCACGGCACAGACTGCACGGGTGAGTTCTTCCAACACTGCAGATGCAACTGCCCTTGACTAGGGAAAGGAAGCTGTGAGACAGGGTTTGTCAGGAGCAGATGATGGGATGGGAGAGTATGGGCAACAAACTCACTGTGGATGAGCAAAGGTGGCAGGACCAGGGAGCAGAAGGTTCATCACTTTACAGTTGCCATCGAGAATTCTATTTCAGTGTCAAAAGGCCACCAGTGTGCAGCAGTATGTGAGGTGCCCTGTGCCAGAGATGCACATTACAAAGTCCAGGGAGGGATGTGAGGCACAGGGCTAGATGCCATTTTACCTGCACGTGAGGAAGAACTTATTCTCTGTAGTTGTTCCACAGCCTTTCTGTTTATCCTTCACATCATAAATATGAGGACAAACTAAACACCCAGTTCAAAGTGTTACCCAAAGTGGATTGACTTCACCAGGCCATTCAGTTTTATCAATCGTAAGAAAAAGGGAGGGGCTGGAGAGATGGTTCAGTGGGTAAAGGTACTTGCTTACAAAGCCTGATGGCCCAGGTTCAATTCCCCAGGACCCACATAAAGCCAGATGCACAAGGTGGCACATGCATCTGGAGTGTGTTTACAGTGGCTGGAGGCTCTGGGTGTCTCTCTCTTTGTCTCTCAAAAAAAAAAAAAAAAAAGAAAGAAAGAAAGAAAGAAAATATTTTTATTTCTCAAATAGCTTATTTATTTGTTTGTTTGAGAGAGAGGGAGGGAGAGAGAGAGAATGGGCATGCCAGGACCTCTGGCCACGTAAAATGAACTCCAGATGCATGCACCACCAAGTGCATCTGGCTGACATGGGTCCTGGGGAATCAAACCTGGGTCCTTTGTCTTTGCAGGTAAGCACCTGAATCACTGAGACACCTCTCCAGCTCAATAAAATATTTTTTTAAAAAAAAAAGACAAATGCAAACATTTCTCCAATCAGGATTATGAGATCATCTCTGGGATTTGTGTGCAGTTTTAAAGCCCAGAGCCTCACTTAATAACCTTTTCATAAACAATTTCAACCATGTAATAGTATGTACTTTGTTACATACCTTAGGTACTAGGTACTAAAACAGTGTCTCTCAGATATTCTCACTGCCCTGTGCAGTAAGGAAACAGACAAGCAACAGTGATGAGTTCAGGGAAACTACTTTGTGACTAAAAAGTATTTATGACCAAATTCTGGGCTTATTTGTGAACAAAGAGCAAGTGGTAGCCATGAAGACTGGAGGTTGAGCAAAGATCACCTGGGAATGTTATACGTGTTCCTGTGACAAAGTGAGTACCAATGTTACTTCTATCTGGGGGAGGTGAAAGTAACCTGAAATAAATGTGATATGGAGAAGATGCCAAAATTTGGAGGACAAACAGGATATGGACTGATATATAAAGTTATATGTGTTTGTAAGAGGTGAAACTGATGAATGGATTTCTGCTTCAAAATCTCATCTAGATGACTAAAGCTATCTTATCAGTTAAGGTGGTTGCCTGCTAAGCTTAAGGTTTCATGCTTGCCTCTGCAGATCCCATGTAAGCCAGACATACAAGGTAACACATGTACAGGGTCACACATGTGCACAAGATGGCACATGCTGTCTGAAGCTTGATTGCAGTGGCTGGAGGCCCTAGCACACCAATTCTCTATCTCTCTCTCTCTTTCTTTCTCTCTTTCATTAAAAAAAAAAAAAAAAAAAAAAAAAAACTCCTCTTGACACAGAAGGAAAAAAGACAGGAAAAAGGAAGGCATCTAAAATAGCACACCAGTGTGTTGTATCACAGAAGATTGACTCACTGGCTTGGGCATTTCTGACTGAGAATATAATTAGTTTTAACAGTCTTTAAAATACAAAACACATAATCAGGGAGATGCCTCTGGTTAGAGTGCATGAAAGAGACTGTGATCTGGGAACTGCTTTCCTGGAGGAGAAACTGAGAATAAGAACAGGCCAAGGTGTAGGAAATAACGAAATGAGTCTCAATATCAATCCACCTGTGTAGAAGATTGGGAGCACAAATGTTACCAGTGTTGGTGCTGCTAACTAGAGTTAGGATAACAGCAATGACTTTTCTACTCCCCTAGGTCACTGCCCTCTGTGCAACTTCTGACCAAAGGACTTGGCCATACCACATAATCTCCCATGAAAAATGAGTCCATTTTGGCCAATCATAATCTGTAAAAGCTACAAATCTTTATTAGCTCAGCAGTCATGTGAGTGAAGGCTGCATATGGGGAAGTGTAGAGGTTTGGATTGATGCACCAGAATATTTGGCATCAGGCATTAGGTGTGGAGAGTTAAGTGCAAAGGAGGGAGAAAGCTCAAGCTCACCTCAGGATCACGAAGCGACACCATGCATGCAGCATTTGTCTGGGACATGAATGGAAAACTGAACTTCAGGCATGAGGGACACAAAGAAGGCTGTTCTGGAAAGGCAGGTAGATTGATGTGCAGAGGGCATGTGTCCAAGATATGTCAGATCCATGTGAGTGGTGATAGTGGAAGCAAGACTAGAAGAAGAAAACGAAAGAATATGACGAGGCATCTGCTATGAAAGAACGGTGTACATTGACATACTTTATAACCCATTCTTATCAGTAGAATAAACAGAGAACCTTACTTATGTTTCCCACATGTTTTGTCCTAGTTCTGTGCAGGAAGTCTAAAGATGATTTGGAACAACCTCCTCTGGATAGTAATGTTCCTTTCTCTATATGGACCTGGAATAATGGGGAACATCCTCATATTTGTGAAACATGTACATATATTTGTCACTGGGACTGAGAGAAAACCCACAGATCTTATCCTTATTCAATTGGCGTTTTCTAATATAACAATTATTTGTACCCTTGAAATCAAAGATATAGCCACAGATTTTTATTTCAGGAACTTCCTAGGTAAGATTGATTGCAAAGTTGTGGTTTTTCTGGGAAGGATGGCTCGAGGTCTTTCCATCTGCACCACCTGTCTCCTCAGCATGGTCCAGGCTGTCACCATCAATCCCAGGATGACCCTGTGGAGAAAACTCAAACCACAGACTGCAGGGCAGGTTCTTCCCTATCTCCTCCTCTTCTGGACATTTAATTCTCTGATAAGCTCCAACTTGCTGCTTTATATCACAGCAGTCACTAATGTGAACAGATCTGTTGTTGGCACATATGGTAAGTACTGCTATATGCTACCATCTTCTCCAAGAGTGACTTGGCTTTTCATCTCTCTTATGTCTCTTCGTGATGTCGTCTTCCAGAGTCTCATGGGCTGGAGCAGTGCATCCATGGCTGTGCATCTGTATAAACATCACAAGCGTGTCTCCTACCTTCATAGCAGCTCCAAGTGTGTGAACAATTCCAGCCCAGAAATCAGAGCCACACTGAGCACTCTCATTCTCATGACCTGTTTCCTTTTCTTCTATTGGGCAGATTTCCTCTTCTCCTGCTATACAGGTTTCACAGGGGAACATGATTACATAATTTCAGCTATTAAAAGTTTTCTAGAACCTGGTTATGCTGTTCTCAGCCCCTTTGTTCTGATCAGCAGAGATGTCCATGTTGCTAAATTCTGGAATATTCATTAAATTGTTCCATGAACTGAAGGTATATACATTAAAAATTGCTTTGCTATTATAATTTTTTTTAACTTAAGAAGTACTTTATTGTCCTTTTCAGTTTCCACTGTGATTGTTCTTCCATTTTACTGGAGTTTTACAATATGCCATAGAGGACTAGGGTGATTGCTCAGCAGTTATGGCGCTTGCCTTCAAAGCCTAACAACCCAGGTTTGATTCCCCAGGACTCATATAAACCCAGGTACACAAAGTGGTGCATGCATCTGGAGTTCATTTGCAGCAGGTAGAGGACCTGGTGTATTCATTTTCTGTCTCTCTTCTCTTTATTTTTCTCTCTGCTTGCAAATAAACAAATAAAAATTTTTTTAAAAGCCATAGAATCTAATTCAGACTTAATTTTAATGGCTTACAATCTTTAATCATTTTTTATTTTATTTTTTATTGACAACTTCCATAATAGCCAATAAACCATGGTAATCCCTGCCCCGCATTCCCCTTTGCAAAAATTAGTAATTTTAAGTATACAGCTCAGCAGTATTAATTACATTTTTTAACATGATGGAACTGTTACTATCCTTTTCTCAATGATTATTTTTACTGTGCACTTTACAGTATGAGCATGTTGCATATTGGTTATATTCCCAGCAGATTATAGTCATATAGTCCCCTCTCTCAGGGACCCTTCAGCTGAGGATCCTCCTCAGTGGGCTATTGGTACTCACTGCCTGGTCATGAATGCACCGTCACTGTGAGTGGGAAAGGCCTCAGAACACACCTTCCCATCCTGTGACTATTGCGATTTTATTGCCCTCTCTTCTGCAAGGTTGTCTGGGCTGTGGCGGGCATGTTATATGTCTCTTTTAGGATTGAGCTCTCTGCATCCTTTGAATTTCTGCTTCATTTTCATCTCCTTTGTCCTGATAAGCAGTGATGTTCCTGTTGCTAAATCCTGGAGCATTCATTCCATGAAAAAACTGTATTCTATACTCATTCTTCCAAGAAATGACTATACACTAAGAATTATTTTTGCTTCAATAATTTTTCAAGGAAAGAATTTTGCTGTGTTATTAAATCTGTCCAGTGTTGTCAATCGTCTTGCCCCTGTGACTACAGGCAGGCACCATTACACCAAGCATTGCCCTAGTGATCTAGTATATCAGAAAAATCAAAGTATTGCACAATGTTGAGAACCATGGTTCTTCTCCACCCACATGTGCTGGACATGAGTGCTAAGGACCTGAAGTTTGAGTTCATGTTGCAAATTTAAAAGAATTAAGGTGTGAACAAGGTGAAGTGGTGTCAAAAATGAGTTTAGAATTCAAGAATGACCACACAATCTGAAGTATATTGACAAGGTAATGACTAATTGTGTAGAAGAGTGTACTGTGATTTTAGAGTTCTTGAAAGCAAGTGCGAAGCAGGGGACCTGCTGGTTTTTTTTTTTTTTTTTTTTTTTTTTTTTTTTTTTTTTTTGATTTTTCGAGGTAGGGTCTCACTCTGGTCCAGGCTGACCTGAAATTAACTATGTAGTAGCAATCCTCCTACCTCTGCCTCCCGAGTACTGGGATTAAAGGCGTGCGCCACCACGCCCGGCTTGGGGTTTTATTTTCCTGAAAGCAGGAAGCTCCCTGGGCATTCTTTTGAGTCAGACTTTGGCATCACAATCTCATGAGTTTGGCTAAAATATAAAAAAAATATGCACTGGGTGGTGGAAAAGTAAAGGAAGGGAAGACACGGGACCTTTTACCAGACGCAGAAACTGAAGTTTTGCGTTCAAAGATCGCTGACTGTTGGTCAAGGACTGTTAACTCTTCTGGCCTGTGGAATGCTGCCTCTTTGGGTCTGAAGAGTGTCTGACTCAGGGTGGCATCTTTCCAGAGTTGAGTTTCTCTATTTTTTTAACCCTTTGACAGAAATGACAGCACAGGCAAATGAAAGTAAACTTTATTAAGGAAAATACAGGAAGGACTCCAGAGAGTGAGAGCATTTCCCTTAAGAGAGAGGGGTTACTAGGTCAGGGGCTTAGACCATGCTTAGGATTTCCACAAAAAAAATCAAAGAAAAGAAAAAGAAAAGGAAAACTTATGCTATTTTAGTTAGAACTAAGAAAAGTAGCAGGCTTAAGCAGTGAGAGTCTAACCAGGGAGAGGCTTCTGTAGGTTTAAGCCCAGTATCTCATTAAGGGGGACTAATCCTCCCAGGACTTTAGCCAGTCTATAAGTGAGGGGTGGTCACTTGACCGTAAAGTGATTGAAAAGCATTCAAGACCAAGGGACATTGTTCCTGTGATCTGCAATCTCTTCCCTTTCTAATGTTATCAGATAAACAGGAGGCGGGGCTCTTTTTCAATGACATTTTCTTTAAAAAATATTTTTTACTTTTTATTTATTTATTTGAGAGAGAAAGGGGGTGAGGGAGGGAGAGAATGGGCATTCCTGAGCCTCCAGCCACTGCAGACGAACTCCAGAAGCATGTGCCACCTTGTGCATCTGGCTTTCTTGGATACTGGGGAATCCAACCTAGGTCCTTAGGCTTTGCAGGCAAGAGCCTTAACCACTAAGCCATTTCTCCAGCTCTTCAGTGACATTTTAACTGACCTACAACAGAACCAAGTAAGGCTTATCATGATAAAGTTACTTTGAAACAAACAAAAACAACTCCAGTACTAGAGAATCTAAGACTAGCTCAGGGTTTACAGGAAGTTGGAAAGAAAAGGTATCACTGGCCTCCACTCCACTGTCCATATCAGGCTAATTTTAATTTCTTGATGGTCCTGGAAAAATTCTGGAAGGAACTGCTGCCCAAAGTCCCTATTTTTATTTATTTTGCTAAGCCAGAGCCAGTCAGAGGTAAGGGCCGTCCTTCATGCAGGGGGCTCGCAGGGCAGCGCGGACATGACCCAGAGGAGCTGACCCCGCAGGCAGGCGGCGCAGCAGAGTCCATCCGCGCTCGGTGGGCGTCGCTGCATCCAGAAGCGCTGAGGACACTGGTGACCGTCACCGCGGTCACGCACTTCTCACCACGGTGCGGACCTGGCCGTGCGCGACGAAGAGCGCAGGGACAAGATTCCCTTCCAAGGCTCCGCGAACAGCGAGAGGTGAGGCTGGAGCTCAGGGCCTCGGCTCACTGCCCATCAGCCCCGCTCTCCACCGCCCGCAGCTCGCCTCGCACTTCCGGTCACTGCTCACGAGGTCAGCAGAGGAACGCCCGGTGCTGAGCGTCCCGCGGACGCGCGTGGGGGAAACCCAAGGACCGTGGTGGAGACACGCGCGGCGCCGCCTTCCCCGAGCATCGGCCGCGCAGGGTGCGGGACGAGCTGAGGGCGCGCGGGGTCCCGGAGCCTCGGCCTGAGCTCTGGGCGGGGACGTCCTGTATTGTCATTTATCACTCTAAACTTCCTATGTAGTGCCTTTTTTTTTTTTCTGTAAGTTATAAGTTTTGCTAAGTTGTGTGCTTGTTTTTCAGGAAGTTTTTTTTTTTTTTTTATTCCTTTCGGACTTCTGAGCTATACATTTGTAAATACTGTGTTATTTTCCATAAGTCTGTTGTAGCAGACAGCTTCAGGTTCGCTGAGATAAACTTCCAGACCAGGCACAGTTATGGAGGAAGGATTTATTGAAGGTTACAGATCCTGGGGAAGTTCCATAATGGCAGAAGAAACTGGCCTGCCTTCACAGGCCCAAGCAGACAGAGAGAAGCACTAGCCTAAAGGTCAAAAGCCACAGCACACTTCAGGAACTCCAGCTAGGCACACTTTGATATCTTTAGATTGAAATCTGAAACCCACCACCACACCTTAAGATCCACACAATGACACTGACTCCAGCCAGGTGGCTGCAGATGCAAACTACAAACAAACAACTGAATATATTGGGGGCCATCTATTCAAACTACCACATGTGTATTTCCGTTTTCTTTTGTGATGTTAATTCTAGTTCATTTCATTATAATATGAATGATTTTTAAAATATTTTATTATTTATTTGACAGAGAAAGAGGGCGAATGGGAGCCCCAGGGCCTCCAGCCACTGCAAACGAACCCCAGAGGAGTGCGCCCCCTTGTGCATCTGGCTAACGTGGCTCCTGGGGAATTGATGGGTCCTTCGGCGTTGCAGGCAAACGTGTTAACCGCTAAGCCATCCCTCCAGCCCAGGAATGATTTTTAGAATGGCTTCTTTCTTCTTGAATTTGTTAAAACTTGTAGGGAACATATAATCTGCTTACAAAGGCTCCATATGTGATGAGAAAGACTGTTCTCGTGGTGTTGGTTGGAACGTTCTATGTCTACAGCATGAACGTGCTCTACAGTCTTCTTCCTGTTCACTGTTAGGTGATTTTTCTGCCTGCGTGGTCTGTCCATTATTCAAAATGCAATACGGAGGTCTCATGGTGAGCACATTGCTGTCAGTTGCCCAGCTTCATGGTGTCTCCTGTGTCCGCTGAGCTGTTTACACACGTTTTCATTCTGTGCTCCACTGGCTGTGTACGATTTGTGAAGGCCCGTGGTCCTGCTTAATTTCTTTCTTTCTTCAGCTTGTTCCAATATGCGGTTGAACACCTCGGGTTAATTGTTTTCTACATCTTTGCTGAAATTCACACTTTATGACTTTGATTTCTGTGAGCATTTTATGACCCTTTATTTTGAGCTGTGGTAAGTCAATTTTCTCTGTGTCAGGGGGATCATTTTCTGAAGATATATCTGTTTGTTTGTTTGTTTGTTTGTTGTTTGTTTTGCACATTCTTCACACACTGAGTCCTCACAGGACATCAACCTCACTAAGCAGCCTTGTCTGAGAGTTTCTCAAAATCTTTTTGCACTCACCTCAACCGATGTCTTTGTTTAGAGACCTCTGGAAAACTAATGTAGGCAAGATCCCATAAGTGCCCTGAAACAGACAACAGACAAAGTCATTAAATGAACCCTTGTGAAAACTTCAGGGAACAATTTGAATATGAAACACATTTGAGTTTTACTCAGCTGCCCTGCATTGATATAAATATTCAGAATCTGGGCGACATGGACATTTTCAGTTGTACGGTGATGCCCTTGTCGGGATGCTGCTTCTTGTAAATTTTGGCCAAAGAATATGTGACACTCGGTGTACAAAATTATATCACATTAGATGATTCTTTAAATAATCTTGTTCTTCCTAGTTATTTACGTTATGGTGATGGCATTCAATATAGAATAATGCCAATATAAAGCTTTGATGTATTTCTTCTAGCGTTCTTGATCTTGTTCTTCACTATATCACTTGACAAGTGATATTGAATGCATTATCTGAAACAACACACAGTTTAGCTGGGCGTTTCGTTAGCGTAGTGTTCACACTTAACACACTGGAGGTTGTTGGTCTGAAACCTGGCAGAAGGAGTTACAGTTTTCCCTTTCAGACCTGTGGGAGAGCCCTGACCTGCTTGCTAGCCAAAGCTGCAACACCAAAGATCAGAGCAACGTTTTACCCTACTCATTCTGCTGGGATGTGCTGTGTGACATTTCCACTGCCCACTTCCTTCAGGTTCTGTTGGCACAGGGAAAAATGTTTTACATGTCTTCTGTCCTGAGGTTCACATCTCCATAGAAATAAAATTCTGCAAAAGGGATCACATGTCGGTGCTCCCGTGACTCAGAATGTAGGAATTTCGGTGACCACTCCAGGGACACTAACTCAGGACAGCCAGCTCAGCTCAGTGACAAACTCCACCGAGCTCAAAACAAATGGCACTTGGGCTCCTGTGTAGTTCCACTGTTGTCTTCCTGTTTTCCCAAAAGTGACTATGGAGCAACACCCCCCCCACACACACACACAGATATTCACACACCAAAATTCCATTTTTACTAATTCCAAAAGTCACTCCTGAACTCTAATTCCAGAACATTTGGATGAACCTTTCCCCTTTGCATCCCTGCAGGGCACAGGGGATGTTCTAGCTCCCATCCCACCCTCCTGGATCAAATCTGGAAGAAAAAAAAAAAAAAAAACAGATGTGGGCTTTTGATGTGATTATTTCCAGATGGCCCAGAAAGAATTACCCTCCTCACTAGTGTGGGGAATGGGATTTCGCCTGCTCCACCATGGCTGGAGGGCAGGGACATCCACCCAATGGTGACCGTGGCTCTTCCACCCCCAGAAGGAGGCAGCTCCTGGGGGTGGAAGAGCCATGGTCACCATTGGGGGAGGGGGCAGCAGCGCCCCCCCCCATGCATCCATCTTGACCTTGTGACAATGGCTGCAATGACTTATGTCCCTGAGCAAAGGAGTCCTGATGTCCGCTCCCTCTTATTGCTCCTCTTGTTTTGTTCCTCACCTGATGTCCTTATTGACGAAAAGAAGGTATCCTCTGGTTTTTAGGGAAATTGTCAGAGGAGTCCCTAACTTTGGTGGGGCAAGGGGAAAAATTTACAAAGTGTCCCAAAATTACCTTTCAAACTAGGATTCAGAGAATTGTTTGCAAGAAAAGACTTTACTCCAAAGACAGAAACATAAAAAAACAGAAAGAGAATTAGGAAATACAAAAACAATAAGACAGGTAAAAAGCCCAAAGTAAGAAAAACTGAGCTAGGACAGGTAGGAAATAGTCTCTTTCCAAGGGTTTAGGAGGCCAAAAGCACACTGCCAGAATGACTTTTACCTTACTTTGTTTCAAAAAGAGATTTCATGACTTTTTATTGCCCTTGTTGCCTGTGTCCAATCTTATCGAAATCTCCATTTTGTAATCATAATTTTTATTTTGCTCTTTTCTCGCTTGATCCTGACATTCTGCTCCTCTTTTCATATATGTAACTGTTGATTCAATATTTGATTTTCCTTTCCCTGATGATGTGTCTGTTTGTTTTGAGATAGGGTCTAAACGGATACCCTAGGATGAGGTAAAACTCACTATGTAGCCTATGTGGCTTTTAACTCATAATCCTCTCAACTTAACCTCTAGAGTATTGTGGGTGCCATCACACCTGGCTCTATGTTCAGTTGCTTGAATTATTTTGCCTTAAATAATGTTATGTGACTCTTGTCATTGTCTTTCCAGAGTTGCTGGTGGTGTGCTACCTACCTTTAATGAATGTTAATTGTGTTTCTATATCCTGTATGGTTCATTGCTGTTGTTACTGTAGTTGGCTTTCTACTTTTAACAAATTGCAGACTGAGTCCCCAAAAGAATGTTCTTCACAGATAAAACCAGAAGTGACAGCCATTCTGACATGTGTAAATTACAATGTAGAAAGACATGAAAGCTCAAGGCATGGTGACTCCTCCAAGACACAACTACTCTAAAGCTCTATCTGAAGATAGAGAGGTGGATAAAATGTTGGACAAAAACTTGTTTTTAAAGTGATCAGTGAACCTCAGGTAGATTCAAATGATGCAAATAATAAGGGGAGGGAGTACAATCATAATCTGGACAACAAGCCAGTAACATTAAAAATTCAATGAGGAAACTGAGAAATGGAAGAAAAAAGAAATGAATCAGAAATATTAGCAATGAAAAGCTTTTTTAAGACAACAGAAGCCATCACTAATGAAATATAATTGAGTTGAAGGCATATCATGGATTGAATGAAAGATTTAAAGAAGTTTACCTGAACGATCTGAAAAATTAATGTTTAACTTCTTGCTTCTGTAAATCAGCTTGCTTACCAATAGCACTGCCATTTTTGCCTAACTCTAACTCAGACCTAAGATGGATGCCTTCCCCCTCTTGGAACGTGGCCTCTGAGTAACCCAGGACTCTCCGAGAAGATCAAATGTTCCAGGGACTAGCTAACTGCAGGGTCCCGACCCCACTCCATCTGTTGCCTAAGATAACAGCCCAGGAGGCTCTGACTAATCCTGTTGAAGGTCACCTATATGTAACCAACTGAAATGTTTATCTATAAACCCCTCCCTGCTGTGTGGTTTTTTGTCTACCAACCCCTCCCTGCTGTGTGGTTTCTATGAACCCCTCTCTGCTATGAACCCCTCCCTGCTGTGTGGTTTTTTGCTTTAAAAATGCTCTGTAACCATCGGTCGGGGTCCGTCATCTCATTAAGTGCTCAGACCCCGGCGCGCCGGCTAAATAAATCCTCTTGCTATTTGCATCGACTCTTGGCTCTGGTGGTCTGTGGGCGGACAGAGTACTGGAGGGATCTGTTAGGGTCCTACATAGCTTCCAGCAAGAATAAAGAAAATAAATAAGCATAACCACAAAATGTAAGAAATCAGGGACATGATAAGACAAAACTTAAGAATCCAGAAGATATGGCTAGAGAGTTTGCTCAGTGGTTAAGGCGCCTGCCTGCAAAGCCTAATGACTGGGGATTGATTCCCTAGTATCTACCTAAAGCGAGATGCACAAAGTGGTTCATGTGGCTGGAGGCCCTCATGTATCGTTCCCTCTGTCTATATACCTTCAAATATATATATATATATATATTTTTTAAAAAAATAATCCACAGAATAGGAAAAAAGTCATATGAAATAAAAGTAAACTAGATTTTTACATGATTTCTACACAAAATATATTTGTGTTTAACATACACATACCCTTGGATTTGGGAGAAGATCCAATGACAGACTGAAGACTCATCAGATTGAATGAAAATTACACAAGTGAGAAAAAAATGTGTCCCCTCAGCAGTGCCAACCAGTGCCGAGTTCACACTGGCTCTACAGAGAGACCCAGGATGCTGCATCAGAGGAGTCTAGACCTGTAAGCTCTGCTATCAGGCAGTGTCAGCTGGGCAAGGTTACCATCCTCCTCTTCCCTCCTCTCACTCATGCTTATCCAGCTCTGCTGACTGAAGCACAGATGCTCTTGTGACTAGGAAAACAGAGTCATCTGAATACCAGGCTTCAGGTCCTGCCATTCCAACACATCCCTTCACATCAGGAAGTTATTGAATATGAAGTGGAAAGGCCCGATGAAGGGAGGGCAGAACAGAGACCAGGAAACATGGCCTGCATAGCTGCTGGTGGCGAAGGCACATCCATCCAGCTGCTGTCCCCTTGGATCTCCTCTGTTGACTAAGAGATAAGTGAGGACTAGTGACAGCATGTGGAAAATGGCTTTAGGGACCCAGAACTGATGTGTGGTCCTTATAGCTGATTCTGTACCATCCTTCTCTCAAGAGTCTAAACGATAACTGAATAATATGAGCCAGGGATTGACACTGAACATTGAAAAGACAGCTAAAGGAATGTGATTAGGAACCTCCCAGTGGGTTCAGGAATTCATTCTCATGCGCAAAGCCAGCAAGTACACCAAGAAACAGGTGGTACTTTCCAGGCTGACTCCTGCTGGTATTACGTGGGCACTACATCTGAAGACTGCTGATTTCTAACACTTGGTGACCTTCTATCAATGTTCCTGCAATTTGAAAATGTTCAGAAAGTGATCATTTTGGATTCCAAGTTGTTTTCCCAAATGTGCTGTTGACTCTGGTAGTGAAAAGAGGGCAGGGAAAGACTGGGGACAGTCTTAGCATCCAGGGCCCCCAGGGCCCTGTCCATCACCACAACCCTCCTTCTCATGCCTACACAGGCGTCATTGTAATTAGGATGAGAAAGTTTCTGGGCTGAGCAAATGAGGCGACACCAGGGAGATGGCAGAGCTGGCCTCAGAGAAGGAGATGTGCAGAAGGAGCCTTTCCCCTGTGAAATTACAACTTACGACAGCGACATCTTGACAGCGGTGAGAGTTGCCCTTGAACACTGGAAACAAAGGAGGGAGATAAAGGGTCTGGCTGTGAGCCTGTGAGAGCGCCCACCCTGAGCACAGCACACAGACTGCACAGGTGAGTGCTCCCGCCCGGAAGATGCAGCTGCCTTTCATCTGGAAGGGAAGCTGTGAGTCAGGCTGCTCAGGAGCAGGTAGTGGGAGAGAAGGTCTGGGATCCCTTGTCACTGTTGAAGAGGAATGTACCAAGACCAGATAGAAAAGGACCTGCATTTCACAACCGCCATCCAGAATTTTGTTTCAGTGTTGTGTGGGAGCCCGTAAGCATCACTGTGCGTGTTCAGAGCTGTTCATCACACAGGCCGGGGGGGAGGAGAGGAGATGCAGGCAGATGTCATTTTACCTGGGTGTGGTGTGTGTGGAAGCATTTAGTCTCTGCACTTTATCAACAGCCATGGATTTTTTTTCCCCCTCAGAACAGTAAAATTTAATTTAAACCATACTCACATCTGGTGACAGTCCTCGTGATGTAGCTCTTTTACCCTCTCTGTCACTATTTTTATTTTATTCTGGATGTTTTTATTTCCTTAACCCAAAATATACCACAGTGTATAATTATAGAATATTGTGAAAAGAACACAAAATAACACAAACCATGGCTATTAGACCCATTTGTTTGATGCTTGCTGGGCACTTCCCTAAGCACTGAGTGACTCCACTCATTGGCTCTTCACAGAACAAATACGTGGCCCATAACAACATCCCTAGGTTGGTGGGTTGTACATATGCCTAGTAGTGTGTTCAACATCATGTATTCAGAAACTGGGAAAGCAGGATTTGGCATCCAGTATGGCTGATGACAGAGATGTTCTTATGAGTTAGGAACTTTTTGTTCTCGGATTTACAGATCTATTAGGCACTTGTAGACTCTCCTGACCCTCACCAGTCATTTCCTAGAGAAAATGCTGAATTTACAAGCATCACATATACTTTCTTATTTTTTAAAATGATTGTGTGTTGGGGGGTGATGCTTGCCAAAGCTTATTAAAATATACACATGAACTTCGAGAGTTGACATATATATTCATGGATTATCCTGGCCAGCATTCACGCTGATTAGGAAGACAATGACAATTTCCTTATTCCAAATTCTGTTATTGATGTGTCAGGGAACAGAGTGGTACATCTAACATATTTATTTAATCATAAGAAGATCAGTACAGTGACATTGCCAATTGAAATTAGCCACAATGTATAAATCTCTTAAAGGATAGTGGATATCATTCACTGGATTGGTAGAAGCTTGAAAAATTCTTAGCAAACACATGAGGATTCATTAAATACACTGCTGTGTTGTGTCACCCAAAGTGAATGGACTTCCCCATGCCATTCAGTTTTCAGATCATCTCTGTGATCCATGTGCACTTTTAAAACCCAGAGTCTCATTTACTAATTATTCATAAATATTTTTAACCCTGTAATAGCAGTCTTTGTGCTACATATCTTACATGGAAGATACTAAATCAGTGTCTCTCAGATGTTCTCACAGATGTCCTGTGCAGGAAGGCAGCAGATACACAGACAACGCTGTTGAAATCGGGGAAAATGTACAGGACTGAACTATGAGCTGTTTTGTGATGAGGAGCAACTGGTAGCTATGATGGGAGGTGGCTGACAAAGAGCAGCCTGGGATCTTATGTATATTCCTGTGACAAGGTAAGTGCCAATGTTAGATTTATTTGGGGGAAGAGGAAAGTAATCATAAATAAGTTCAATTTAGGTAAGATGACAAGCTGTGGAGAAAAATAGAGAAATCAGTCTGACATATAGCATTAAATATTTGTAACAAGTAAACTAATGAAATGTATTTCTACTTCAAAAGATTATATTGATTCCAACATAGGAGAAGAAAAAGGAAAAAAAAAAAGGATGGCATCTATAAAGTGGCCACATAACACAGTGAAAGATAAAAGGGAATGTTGATTCACAGGCTGAGAATTTTTGAGTAAGAAAATAACTAGGTTAACAGTCCTTCAAAGACAAAACATGTAACTGGCAAGATGTCTTTGGTTGGAGTGTGTAAGAGCAGACTCTGAGCAGGGAGCTCCTTTCCTGGGGTTTTGCTGGTGGAGAAACTGAGAATAAGAACCTTGGGAGGAAGAAAGCAATGAGGCTTAATATGACACTGCACCCATGTAAAAGACTGGGGCACAAATCTTACCACAGAGTCACTGTCACCTTCAGGATAGGAGCAAGGTCTTTTCTACTCCCCTATGTCACTACACTCTGTGTCACTTCTGGACAAAAGACATGGGGAGATGAGATTATGCCCCAAGAATACTATACATTTGGTCACGAGAATGATGGCTGCATATGGGGAAGGAAGGAGGACTGGGGTGATATTCCAGTACATGAGATGCCATATATTCAGTATGAGGAGTGAAGGGAAGAGGTAGCTTCAGATGACTCTGAGGATCACTAAGTGATGCCACATATGTAGCCTTTGTCTGGGAAGCGAATGGGAAAATGAGGGACGCAAAGAAGGATCTCCTGGGAAGGCAGGTAGACGTACGTGCAGAGGATGTGTGTCGGAGGTGTGTTGGACCCATGTGAGAGTTGACAGTGGAAGCAAGTCGGGAAGAAGAAAACCAAAGAATATGATCAGGTGTCTGCTATTAACCAACCATGTACATCGACATATTTTGTAACCCATTCTTATCATTAGAATAAACAGAGAATTTTACTTGTGTTTCCCACACGTTTTCTCCTATTTTTAAGCAGGAAGTCAGAAGATGATTTGGCAAAACCTTATCTGGACAGTCATCTTCCTTTGTCTTAATGGATTAGGAATTATGGGGAATATCCTAATACTTGTGAGACATGTATATACTTTTGTCACTGGGACTGAGAAAAAACCCATAGACCTTATCCTTATTCACTTGGCATCTTCAAATATGACAATTATTTTTAGCATTGAAATCAAAGATACAGCCACAGTTTTTTATTTCAGGAGTTTCCTTAGTGATGTTGGTTGTAAAATTGTGGTTTATCTTGGAAGGATGGCTCGAGGACTCTCCATTTGCACCACCTGTCTCCTCAGCATGGTCCAAGCTGTCATCATAAATCCCAGGATGACCCTGTGGAGAAAACTCAAACCACAGACTGCAGGGCAGGTTCTTCCCTATTTCCTCCTCTTCTGGACATTTAATTCTCTGATAAGCTCCAACTTGCTGCTTTATATCACAGCAGTCACTAATGTGAACAGATCTGTTGTTGGCACATATGGTAAGTACTGCTATATGCTACCATCTTCTCCAAGAGTGACTTGGCTTTTCATCTCTCTTATGGCTCTTCGTGATGTCATCTTCCAGAGTCTCATGGGCTGGAGCAGTGCGTCCATGGCTGTGCATCTGTATAAACATCACAAGCGTGTCTCCTACCTTCACAGCTCCAAGTGTGTGAACAATTCCAGCCCAGAAATCAGAGCAACACAGAGCACTCTCATTCTTATGACCTGTTTCCTTTTCTTCTATTGGGTAGATTTTATTTTCTCCTTCTACATAGGTTTCATAGTGACACATGGTTCCATCATCTCAATTACTAAAAGTTTTTTAGAACTTGGTTATGCTGTTCTCAGCCCCTTTGTCCTGATCAGCAGAGATGTCCATGTTGCCAAATACTGTAGTGCACGCCAAGTGCAAAAATCATGTTCTAAATTCATATCCCCATGAACTGAAAGCACATACATTAAGAATTTCTTATTCTTTCATAATTTTTAAAGATATATATATGAATTGGTCCAAGTGCTGTTAACTTCTTGCCTGTGTGATCATAGGAAGGAGCCACTACACCACTCCTGACCTAATCTAGTATATCAGAAATTTTAACTGGGTTTACAATAGTAAATTTACTTTACAAAATAAGTCTGGTAGTAGGCAATGTAAGAATAGTTTAGTGCTTTTAACAAGTTGAAAGGGCAAGGTACTACTGTGATCCATTAGGCCATCCATCTTGACACAGGTTTGGAGTAAGATAGCACTTTTCTAGTAAGTAGTTAGCTAGGGACTGAGCCACAGAAACATGGATGTCACCTTTCCTGTCATGGCAGGACTTGAACTCACACATGATCCAGCCTTATCCAAGATGGCTGAAAGCCCTAAGCAGTAGCTTCCTGGTTCTTTCTCAGCTTAGAATATGTGTGGGTTGGCTTCTTCTGAATGAGACTCTAGAACCCACCAACTCATCAGGTCTCTCCCTTACACACCGGAGCCTGACGGTGAGGACCTGGCTGTTGGTGCTTGCTGCTACTGGTTTTTCTTTCTCTGCTATGGATCTATGGAAGTGAGTCAGCTTCTTCCACCATTAGCAGTGTTTTCTCTGAATGCTGCAAGCCTGAAATAAACTCTTTCCTCCCATAAGCTGCCTCTGGTAAGGTGTTTGTCCCAGTATTGAGAAAGTAACTGCAACAGGAAAACTGGTACCAAGAAATGGGGATATTGTTGAGATGAATCTGACCATGTGGGTTTAGGTTTTTTGGGAGTTTATGGCATGAAGAATGTGGAAAGATGTGGTACTTTGGACTAGAAAAGACTTCTAGGGCTATAAGTAGCATTTGATGGGCTATTCTGGTGAGAGTATGAAAATGCTAAATGCAGAGAGAATTGTGGACTGTGAAGGTTTGGCTTTTTAAATTTCAAAGAGGAAAGAGGGAACTTTGTTGGTACAAGGCTTGAGTAAAGGTTGGCTACTTGAGTAAAGATTAACTGTGTTCTTCTGCCTATGTTCAGAGAATTTAATATAGTTTAAATTTAAAATCAATGTACTAGTATGGTGGCAAAAGGTATAGAACAGAAAGACATGAGAGATACATGGTTTATCACAGGAAAAATTCAAGCAGACTGGGTGTAGTGACACACACCTTTAATCCCAGAACTCAGGAAGCAGAGGTAGGAGGATTGCTGTAAGTTCAAGGCCAGCCTGAGACTACATAGTGAACTCCACATTATCCTGGGCTAGAGTGAGGCCCTACCTCAAAAAAATGAAAAACAAATGAAAGCAAATTTGAAGTTACTGGCACAGAAACTGGTTTTAGGTTACTGATGCTACAATTGTTAAGTTAATTGCCACCTTTAAGGTTAGGCCAACTGTTTTGTATTTAAATAATAGAAATTATGGTGGAAGGTGAAATCCTCCCAAGAAAGTCTCATATGAGTAAGAATACAAATTCTTGGGCTGGAGAGATGGCTTAATGGTTAAGGTGTTGGTCTGCAAAGCCAAAGTATCTCAGTTCCATTCTCCAGGACTCACATAGATGCACAAGGGGGCACAAGCATCTGGAGTTCATTTGCAGTGGCTGGAGGCCCTGGCACACCCATACACCCATATTCTCTCTCTCTCTCTCTCTCTCTTACTCTCACTCTTACTCTCTCCCCTACCCCCCGCCTCTTTCTCTCTCTCAAATAAAATATATCTTTTAAAAAAAAAAGGAACACAATGGGCTGGAGGGATGGCTTAGCAGTTAAGGTGTTTGCCTGCAAAGCCAAAAGACCCAGGTTTGATTCCCCAGGACCCACGTTAGCCAAATGCACAAGGGGGCGCATGCATCTGGAGTTTGTTTGCAGTGGCTGTAGGCCCTGGCATGCCCATTCTCTCTCTCTCCATCTTTCTCTGTGAAATAAATAAATAAAATACTTTTTTACAAAAAAAAAAAAAAAAAAAGGAACACAAATTCTTTTGCAAGAAGGATACTTGAAGAATGAATGATAAAGAAGTAACCTGGTCTTCCAGGCCAAGGTTTATTTCCCTCTGAATTCACAAATATGCTTTGCCACATACCTGATACTGATTTTAGAAGCATGAAAAAAAGTGCAAGGAAGCAGGTCATGAAATGCAGCACATTTTGATTTTTGGAAATGGCTCCTGGGCAAAGAACAGCAGGGTTGAAGTTTCTCTGTGGAGGCCAAGTATGGCCATTGCATGAAGGTGAACTAATTCCAGAAGCCTCTGCTGATATGTGACATGGAAAACAGGGTTGAAATACTTGTATTAGAGGCCAGCTAAGGCCAGCGTATAGAGCTGTGATGATGGACTGTGATTTGCAGTGTAGAGCCAAAGATGTTCTGGATATGCTAGGACTGTGGAACAGCTGCCATGGAGAGATGCTGGCTCAGGATTCCATGCTGCTCAGACCAGTTGGTGGGGCAAAAACAAAATAACAAGAGAGAGCCTATCTCAATCAGGGTGACAAGAGAGGACAGACACCCCAAGCTTATCCTCAGACATGAACTCCATGACACACACACACACCCTTTTTTAAAGAGTAAAATTATAATATTAGTCCCCAACATGATATCTAGACATACGACTTTATAACATATTTAGGGTAAGCTCAGTAGTGCCAGGTGGAGGGTTCATATTGATTGAGTGCTATTAAAATGTCATTGTTGGTGACTTTAAACTTGATTACTTGTCAAGTTTCTGTTTTACATGAAGTTACTATACTTTATCCATTTTATGATCTTTGCAATAAGCCACTCAAAGCAGTTCTCACTTAAGGAGAGAACAAAAAAGACCCACTTTCTGGAGAGGAGAATATCTACAGAAGTCATTCAGAGTATTCATTCTGTAATGAAAATATGTCCCTTCTTCACCATGTATTTATTTACTCAGCCACTTATTTATATAAGCCACTGCTAGTAGATTTTTATTTTATACTTAGCTTCTAACCCAATGACACATGATTTTTTTTGTTGTTTTAGATGTGTTTTTTTTTTTTCTTTCCTGCCTACATGCTCGGAATAGTGGGAATGACAGTAAAATGATTTATTGAAAGATAGGCATAATAAAAGGTGTCAACGCTGCCCCTGGTGGTTACTTTACTTCATGAATTACTTGTGAATGACAATTATTACTGGAGATATTAAAACTTTGAGCAAGAAACCACTTCAATTAGCATGCTGCCAGTTATCATGTGGATGTTTTATATGAATTATCCAAAGAGTTCTGTCAACCTGAGAATCACATGATATGTAGATAATTTACATTATTGTATGATATGTTTGTGATTAACTCAAGGAGATTTTTTTCTCTAATAAATAGAAGTAGTGAAGGTGATATTATAATAATCTAATAAACATGCTTCCTAAATTTAGGCCATTTCTAAAACATTTTAGCAAAATCTTTGGAATTGCAGTGGAGAGATAGATTGGTGGTTAAGGCACTTGCCTGCAAAGCCTAAGGACCCAGATTCAATTTCCTAGTACCACATAAGCCAGCTGCACAAGGTGGTGCAAGCATCTGGAGTTTGTTTGCAATTACTAGAGAGCCTGGCATTCCCATTATCTCTATTTATATTTGCCTCTTCCTGTCTCTGTCCTTCTCTCTCTCAAATAAATAAATAAATATATATTATTTTGGTTTTTCGAGGTAGGGTCTCACTCTAGCCCAGGCTGACCTGGAATTCACTACGTATTCTCAGGGTGCCCTCGAACTCACGGTGATCCTCCTACCTCTGCCTCCGGAGTGCTGGGATTAAAGGTGTGCACCACCACGCCCGCCTGTATATAAAATACGTTTTAAATAAAGGTCAAAACTATTTTCCTATAAGATGAAAAACAAGCTACCACTGTATACTCATCAAAGTAGTTAACTATACCTGGTACTAAAATGAGCAAACCATCTAAATAAGAAAGCAAGAGGGAAATGTATCTATCCTTAAAAACTATAGTGTTTTGTACATATAAAACCTTAAAGATCCTATGTAATTAAATTTTAACTCAAAATGGATGTAAGACAAGTGTGTAAGGGGTAAAATTACAAAACTTTTAAATCCTAGAAAAAGAAAGCTTATGAAATCAGACTGGGCAATGATTTGACATCAAAAGTAGTCAAGGAAAAAATGGTGATGTGGCTTTATCTTTCTTATAGAAGCAAAGGTTGTATTTTCCTTCTCAGTTGCTATACAAGTGGTACATGCACAATGGGTGCTTTGGATTAAACTCTAGCTCATTATGCCTATGCTCTCATCCAGGCACACAAACCAAGGAATTCAGAGGTAAGTCAGAGCAAGTGACCAGAGTGAGTCCTCACTGCATTGTAGTTCACTGCTAAATGTGTCTTCATCATCTCACATGCCTGGTGCAGAAAGTTAGAAGGTGTTATCTGGGTTATGAAATCTCTAATGCTTAGATTTCCTTTTGGTCTATATAAGAGCTGTGAACACAGTACACAAGGTAGTTCTGACATCTACACACACACACACACACACACACACACACACACACACATCAAGATCCAGTGCCCTACTGAGGAACTCATCAGAACTGAGTGAACATGACAAGAACAACAGGAGTGTGTCTCCTCAGTAGCATCTGATAGCCCCTGCTTTATAGTAAGTCTTCAGGGAAGCACAGGGTGCAGCAGAAGGGAGGACTGGGGCACAGTGTTGTGGACACTATAAACCAGCACTCCCAGGCTCTGCAAACTTGGTGGGGTCTCTGGACAAGTTTAGGAGTCCTCTTATGCTCCCTCAGCCTCTCATTCCCACGTATCCAACTCAGCAGACAGGAGAACAGATTTGCTTGTGGATAGGAAAATGGTGTCATGGGAATACTGGGTCTCAGATCCTGACATTCCAACAGCTTTTCATCACACTGGTAAGAGGAAATGCAACAGGAGAGGGAATATCAGAGATGAGATATCATCGTGGGAACAGGTCTGCACAGTGAAGGTACAGCCAACAGCTTTCACCTTGGACCTCCTCTGTTAACTAATAGAAAATTGAGGGGTAAATATGTTATTTTTGTAAATTTTTTTTAAAAATTATTTATTTATGAGAGAGAGAGAGAGAGAGAATGGGTGTGCCAGGGCCTCTAGCCACTGCAAATGAATTCCAGATATATGTGCCACCATGTGCATCTGGCTTACATGGGTCCTGGGGAATCGAAGCTGGGTCCTTTGGCTTATCAGGCAAGCGCCTTAACTACTAAACCATCTCTCCAGCCCCAAATATGTTATTTTTAAAATGGAATTAGAAATCCAACACTGACGTGTGATCATCACAGTTGATTCTGCACTATTTCTGCCCTCTGGGTCTGTATAATAACTGATGAATCTGAGCTTCCAGAAACAAAAGCATCATTTGACAGTGAACAGTGAAAACACAGTAACAGACAAGGAAGAAAAAAAAGGATACAGAACTCCTCAAATGTAAGAACCAAAGGAGAGGAAGTCTGTTTGTAACACTGTCTTCCAGACCTAAAGTGGCTGTGGTACTCATGACCTCCCTGACAGAAGACATGCTGACACTCCCTACAGAAGACATGCATAACAGGAGAGGAAAATGATGATATCAAAATAGAAGAGAGACTACTTGAAAAGAAGGTATTCAATGGATGGAGGTTTGAAAGGGGGAAAGGAAGGGTCAGGAGAAGAGATTATGATCATGGTATATTATCTGTATTGATGGACATTGTCAAAAAAATTTTTTAAAGTGGGCATGGTGCTGCACACCTTTAGTCCCAGCACTTGGAAGGCAGAGGTAGTTAGAATTGTCATGAGTTTGAGGCCACCCTGAGGCTACATAGTGAATTCCAGGTCAGCCTGGACTAGAGGGAGACCTTACCTCAAAAAACAAATATTAAAAAAAAAAAACAACTTTTTTTTCCAAAACATACTTACATTAAATAAAATACGCATTTCAGTAAGATCTACAGTGAATGACTATGCATTCTGGGAAGCTTCACATCTAGGCAGGGCCAACATTCGTGGAAGAAGCTAAGAGAATGTGCATCCAATCACAGTTTATAGCTGGTTTCTTATTGCCAAGCTGCCATTTACACTAACATGTCATTACATCACTTGTGCAGGACTCCGATTTTGTTGGGAAAAAGGGAAGCGAGCGCCAACCTCGGTGGTGAGCTCTTTACAACCTCAGAGGATTTCACCCACAGCCCAGACTATGGTTTGGAGAGAGAGGTGTTAAGGGAAGCAGGCGCTCTCTCTTGCCGTACTGTCTCGCTCCTGCCCTTCGTGGGCAGCGGCGAGGGGGGTCTTCTTCAGGACAGCACGGTCTCAGGACTGGGACGGTCCCAAGGGGCTGACAGGGAGATGGGGCGAGGATGGGGAGGAGGACTACCTCGTGCTGTTTCACAATAGAGACAAGCTGTGACACACAGTCCGCAGGCCCACAACCACCTCCTCTTATCATCTGGCATAGCGCTTGATGTAGTCCTCCACTTTATTCCGGAAGTGAAAAGTCCCCCTTGTTTCGCAAATGATGCTCTGCGGCTTCAGTGTTCAGAGGATCATCAAAATTCAGAAGATCAAGCCGGGTGTAGTGGCGCACGCCTTTAATCCCAGCACCCGGGAGGCAGAGGTAGGAGGATCGCCGTGAGTTCTGAGGCCACCCTGAGACTACATAGATAATTCCAGGTCAGCCTGGACCAGAGTGAGACCCTACCTCGAAAAACCAAAAAAAAAAAAGAAAATTCAAAAGATCAGTAAATAAAGAGTTTAATCCCCAAACAACATCCTTTAATGTTCTCGTGGGAGCCCAGCCAGTGCCATCAATCGAATGCTCTCTTGGTAAACTTAGACATATTTCCCCTGTTTCTGTGATGTTGGGATGCCAGATCTTGGTAAGCACCATGTTGTCCACATCAGGAACTTCAGTTTCAAACTGAAATTTTCCACCCTGGTAGTAACCCTCATCTGGGCTTACAGTTAGCTGAGAGCAATGCAGCTTGTTTGGATGAGGAAAATGCGCTCTGCACGTACAAGGTAAGTTAGCTTCAAGTTCTGCAACTTCTTTCACCAGCAGCTTGTCTCTCACACAAACCCTCAGAGTGGACTCAGACGCAGCGGGGGATGTCCGAGGCCCTTTCAGACCGTCCTCCCGCTTCCGTTTCTGGGCACCCGAGTCAGGCAAGGCAGGCCGGTGCCCAACACCCTGCCCGGCGGCGGGTCCGGACATGGCCAAAAAAAAAAAAAAAAAAAAAAAAAACCACTCTCTTTACATAAAATCAGCAGTAGATTGAGATAGTAACTTCCAGGAAGTTCCCCTGCTGCTAAGTGCTGGACATCACAACTGAAGACCAGACACTGATTCTAGCACCTGGTGACCTTTTATCAATAGTTATTGTTATTTTATTATTATTATTGATTTTTCTCGGTAGGGTCTCATAGCCCAGGCTGACCTGGAATTCACTATATAGGCTCAGGCTGGCCTGGAACTCAAAGGAGTCCTCCAATTTTTGCCTCGTAAGTGCTGGGATTAAAGGCATGAGCCAGCACACCCAGCTACCAATGTTATAATGCTTCGAAATGTTGAGAAAGTGACCACTCTGAATTTTCCAGTGTTTCTTTTACATTGGTTCCTGGCTTATGAAAGGAGGGGAGAGGCAAGCCTGGAACAAAGGGCAGGAAGCCAGGGCTCTCAGGACACGGTTCATCATCACAGCCCTCCTCCTCGTGTCTACCCTGGCACTGTAATTAGGATCAGAAAGTTTCTGGGTACTGGAAATATCAGGACACCAGGGACATGGCAGAGCTGGCCTTTGGGATAAAGATGTGCGGAAGGAGCCCTTCTCCCCTGGTGAAGCCACAACTCCCATGGTGACATCTTGACAAAGTGACAGCCTTGAGCACTGGGACCCCAGGAGTGATAAACGGGGTCTGGCTGTGAGCTGTCAGGGCGCCCACACTGAGCACGGCGCAGACTGCACAGGTGAGTGCTCCCTACCTGGCAGAAGCCCCCGCCTGTGACCTGGGTAGGGACGCTGTGAAGCAGGGCAGGTCAAGGGCATATGGTGGTGAAGAAGGGTTTGGGTTACTTCTCACTGTGGGAAAGGAAGGTAGTCAGAACAAGGAGAATAGGGTCCATCCTTTTCTAACCACCATTCAGAATTCTGTCACTGTCTTGAGGGGTCCCGCGTGCTGCAGTGTGTGCGGTACCCTGTGCCAGAGCTGCTCATGCCACAGGCCAGGGAGGGGTAGGAGGCACAGGGTGGCATTTCTCCTGTGTTTGGGGAAGCACTGACCCTCTGCAGTTTCTCCACAGCTCTGACTGATTTTACCTCTCACAGCAATGAACATTTTATTTAAACTGTATCTCATATCTGGTGAGCATCAGCCTTCTCAGGAAGTAACGCTGGTTTCATTCTTTATTAATGTTTTCATTTAATTCTTGCATGTTTCCCTTTCCTAGACCCAAAGTGTAACATAGGGAATGATTACCGAAAGTTGTAGAGAAAACTAACCTGAGAACACACAGCACCTCTCGTGATGTATAAGAGCATGTTGGTTTAATGCGTGCTGAGCACGTCCCTAAGCACTACGTGCCTCTGCTCACCATGCCCTCGCCACCCCTAGGTTACTGCTTCTTTGAGACTCCTAGTAATATGCCGAAAGCCATGCATTCAGGATTCGACCTACAGAATAACCGAGGGAAATGACTTGTTTGTCAGTCGTGGATTTTCTCTCTCTCGTGTTTGGTGATCTCTCTGGCACCTGGAACTCGTTTGCTCCACCAGCTTTCACCACCATTTTCTAAAACAATAAAGTAAAATAATGCTGAATTTACCAGAATCACAAAGGCTGCACTCTGGAATTTATTTTATTTTATTTTATTTATTTGAGAGACAGAGAGAAAGAAAGAGGCAGACACAAAGAAAGAGAGAGAGAGAATAGTCATGCCAGGAACCTCAGCTGCTGTAAACAAACTCCAGACATTTGCACCACTTTGTGCATCTGGCTTACATGGTTCCTGGGTAATCAAACCATGGTCCTTTGGCTTTGCAGGCAAATGCCTTAACCACTAAGCTATCGCTATGGCCCTGGGATTTCTTAAATGTTGCAAGGAAAAAGCTTGAGGAAGTTTCTTAAAATATACACACAATTGTCTCTTTCTTATTTATTTATTTTCAAGTAGAGAGAAAGAGAGGAAAGAGAAAGAAGATGGTGCACCTGGACCTCTAGCTGCTACAAACAAACTCTAGATGCATGTGTCCCTGTGTATCTGGCTTTATGTGGGTACTGGGGAATCAAGCCCGGGTCGTTAGGCTGTGTAGGCAAGTGCCTTTACCACTGAGCCATCTCTCCAGCCCCCACATAAACTTCTTTTTACAACAGCCAGCCCTAGAGTAGACATATATTCATGATTTACCCAGTCTAGCTACGGCACTGATTAGAAAAGCAACGAAGGGCTGGAGATATGGTTTAGTGGTTAAGGCATCTGCCTGCAAAGCCAGAGAACCTTGGTTCAATTCCCAAGGACCCACATAAGCCAGATGCGCAAGGGGTGCATGTGTCTGAAGTTCGTTTGCAGTGGTTGGAGACCCTGGTGTGCCCATTCTCTCTCTGTCTCTCTTCTATCTCTCTCTCTCTCTCTGCTTGCAAATAAATAAGTATATTTTTAAAAAAGAAAAGCAATAAAAATTTCCTCTTTACAAATTCTGTTATTGTTGTTTCAAGAACAGAGGGGTGAACATAAACACTTCCCCATCATAAGCATATCAATACAGAAACAATGCAAATGCAAATCCACCACAATTTATAAATTTCTTAAAGTGTAGTCAATGTGATTCACTGGACTGGCAGAAGGCTGGGCATTCTTTTTGTCGTACAGGTGAGGACACAGTGAAGAGCCTACTGACTGTGTCACCCAAGGTGGATTGACTTGTCTTTGTCATTAATCTTTAGCAAGCACAAGAACAAAGACCAACATGGATATTTCCCCAAATTGACTTGTCAGATCTTCTCTAGGATAAGCGTGCCATTTTAAGGCCCAGGGCCTCATGTAGAACTTCTTCTTTAACAATTTTTAACCATGTAATACCAGGTGTTGTGCTAGGTTGTTTAGATACTAAAATGGTCTCTCTGTCCAGGAAGCAGATACACAGACAATACTGGTGAGTTCAGAGAATGTGTAGCTGATCAAAGTCTGAGTTTATTTGTGCATGGGGAGTAGCTGGTAGCTACAAAGGGTGGTGGTTGAGAAAATATCACTCTGGATTTGTTAGGTATATTCCGGTAGCAAGGAGCGTGCCAATGTTACATGTGTTTGGGGGAGTTTAAAATAGTCAGAAATAAGTTGCTTTGGAAAGGATGCTAAATTGTGACAATGTTCAGACAGACATGGAAAGTTAGATGTGTTTTTAAGAGATAAAAAAGATGAATAGATTTCTCCTATAAAAGCTCATTTTCACTCTAACACAGAGGGAAAATAAATAGAAAAATATAATACCATTTATAAAGCTGCCCCACATCCACATGTGATTTTAGGAATTATTGATATAAAGACTAGGGCACTTTGGGTTGAGAAATTGACTAGATTTAAAAGTCCTTAAAAAACAAAGCACATAACTAACAAGCGGTGTCTTTGGTTGGAGTCTATGCACTTGTTCTTTTCACTAGAAGAAAAAGAGATAAGCTCACTTCCATTTTTCAATTTTTTCTTCTAGTTCTATGCATAAAGTCAGAAGATGATTTGGATTGACCATACCCAGACAATAATCAGCATCTTTATTACTGTACCTGGAATTGTGGGAAATATCCTGATATATATGAGATATGTATATAATTTTCTCATTGGCCCTGACCGAAAACCCATAGATCTTATCTTGAATCACTTTGCATTTTCAAACATACTGCTTATTTGTAACACAGTTATCAGTGATACAGCCATACTTTCTTATTTCAAGAATTTCCTAGGCAACACCAGTTGTAAAGTTGTGATTTTTCTGGGAAGGATGGCTCGAGGCCTTTCCATCTGTACCTCCTGTCTCCTCAGCATGGTACAGGCTGTCACCATCAATCCCAGGACCATCCGGTGGAGAAAACTCAGACCACAGACGGCATGGCAGTTTCTTCCATATCTTCTTTCCTTTTGGATCATTAATTCTCTGATAAGCTCCAACTTGCTGTACTATATCACAGCAGTCAGTAGCGTGAACAGATCTGGAGTTGGCATGTATGCTAGGTTTTGTCTTATGCAACCATCCAGGCTAATAGTGAGGTGGTTTTTCATCTGTCTCATGGCTCTCCGTGATGTCATCTTCCAGGGTCTCATGGGCTGGAGCAGTGCGTCCATGGCTCTGCATCTGTATGAACATCACAAGCGTGTCCTCTACCTTCACAGCTCCAAGTGTGTGAACAACTCCAGCCCAGAAATCAGAGCCACACTGAGCACTCTCATTCTCATGACCTCCTTCCTTTGCTTCTACTGGGTAGATTTCATTTTCTCCTTCTACATGGGTTCCATGGTAACAAATGATCACATAATCATAATGATTAAACCTTTTATCCAATTTGGTTATGCTGTTCTCAGCCCCTTTGTCCTGATCAGCAGAGATGTCCATGTGGCTAAACCCCGCTGTGCTCACTGCATGCTGAAGTTGTATTCGACACATTGAAGAAGTGCTTTGCTGTAATGATTTACAAACCATCACATTTTAATATGTAAGTGAGTTTCACCTAAGCTGTCGATCCACCTGCCTGTTTTATTATAGGCAGGCATGGCTATAGCAAGCATTGTCAGTAATGTTCCATTGGATCTGAAAATTAAAACGAATTAAGGACTGCAATAGTGGGTTTCTTTTATTTAAAGGAGCTCTGGTATTGGGCAGTCTAAGATGGTTCAATGTGTCCAGGAGGCTAAAAAGATAATGCCTTTACTGAACTTCATTCCACTAGCCACGTCGTGTGGCTTTTAGTTTCTGTACGCAATGGGAAAACACGGGAGTCAATGCTGCTGCCAGAAATCTGTAGTTACATTTTTGCCAAAGCCAGGGCATAAGGGCAAGTCAGGAAGGAGGGGTCAGGGCCGTCCTTTGCAGGGGGCTCGCAGGGCAGCGCGGACGTGACCCGGAGGAGCTGACCCCGCAGGCAGGCGGCACAGCAGAGTCTATCCGCGCTCGGTGGGCGTCGCTGCATCCAGAAGCGCTGAGGACACTGGTGACCATCACCGCGGTCACGCACTTCTCACCACGGTGCGGACCCGGCCGTGCGCGACGAAGAGCGCAGGGACAAGATTCCCTTCCAAGGCTCCGCGAACAGCGAGAGGTGAGGCTGGAGCTCAGGGCCTCGGCTCACTGCCCATCAGCCCCGCTCACCACCGCCCGCAGCCCGCCTCGCACTTCCGGTCACTGCTCACGAGGTCAGCAGAGGAACGCCCGGTGCTCGGCGTCCCGCGGACGCGCGTGGGGGAAACCCAAGGACCGTGGTGGAGACACGGGCGGCGCCGCCTTCCCCGAGCATCGGCCGCGCAGTGTGCGGGACGGGCTGAGGGCGCGCGGGGTCCCGGAGCCTCTGGGCCTGAGCGCTGGGCGGGGACTTCCCGAACTGGGTCTCAAATTCCGAATATCCCCAGGAGAAATTAAACCAGAGTTTAAAAAATCTTAGTCGGGCGCGGTGGCGCATGCCTTTAATCCCAGCACTCGGGGGCGGGGGTCAGAGGTAGGAGGATCGCCGTGAGTTCAAGGTCACCCTGAGACTTCATAGTGAATTCCAGGTCAGCTTGGGCTAGATCAAAACTCTACCTCGAAAAACAAAACAAAACAAAAAATATCCGTGAAAGCGCATCGGTGGTATTCTGGGTGAAATTTGTGCTAGAGTGAGAAATTATGCAGAATTTGCTGACTTGTATATTCCAAACAGTTAATTCTCTTCGTTTTTGAAACAGCATCTCACTGTGTACTGTGTGCTGCCCTAGAACTCTTGCTTCCTTCCTCAGCCTACCCAGTGCTGGGATTACAAGCTTGAGCCACTGCTTCTGGCTTCTTTGCATCTATAAAAGCATTAGCCCCGCCTGGTGGCGTTCGCCTTCCATCCCAGCGCTCGGTAGGCAGAGGTTGGAGGATCGCTGTGAGCTCTAGGCCAGCCTGAGACTACACAGAGACTTCCAGGTCAGCCTGGAAGGGCAGAGTGAAATCCTACCTTGAAAACAAGAAAACAAAACAACAACAACAAAAACCAGCATTATATGTGGTATATGTTTAACCTTGTTTTCATTGGCTTCATAAACACAGTAAATGAAGTTTTGATACACAATAGAGACCTTATAGTGTTAACTAACATACCCATCTCCACAGAGTTATAATGTTTTAGGCAGGATGACAACACTGTAAATCTCCCTTAACAGATGCCCACTGTGCCACGCAGGGTTGTCTGCAGCCATTGCGCTGTACATAGGCTCTCTGGACTTACTCGCCCTGCATAACTGTCATTTTACATTCCCTACCCACCATCCCACCATGCCCCCACTTCCTGTGTGGCCTGTAAATTAATCCTTCCTAAAAATCCAATTTTTCTAACACCATATACTGAAGGGACTATCTTTTTCTCCCATTGTATGCTTTTGGTTTTCTTGTGGAAATCAATTGACTGTTTATGCTGAGTTAATTTCTGGCCATATTCTGTCCCCTTTGTCTATACATCATTACCATACTGCTTACTTGCTATTATCTTGGCACTGTATTTTGAAATGAGCAACGGTGATACCTTCAACTGTTTCCTTCACAAATCTGCTTTTGGTTTTTACAATTACGTAATGTCTGCAAAAGGCACTGGAATTGTAATGCATTTTGTGTTTATTCTGTATTTGTTTGGAATGTCATGGGCAAATGAATACAAATATAAAATCCTTCAGTACATGAATGTTATTCCATTTGTGTCTTCTCTAAATACTCTCATGGATGTTTTAAAGATTTCAATAGGCAGATCTTTCTCTTGAGTTAAATTTAGTAGTGTGTGTGTGTAGATCTTTCCTCAACTATCCCCCTTACTTGAGGCAGGGTTTCTCTCTTCATCTCACTCGGCTTCAGTGACTGCATCACCAACAGAGAAAGGCTTACACTGCCTTAACCTTGGCCACGTGGAAACTAGACAGAAACTCCAGGTGACCCATGACAAAATGAAGGCTAATGTTTTATGCCCATCTGTAAATTTCCAGCCTGCTTTATATCCATTGTGCTGCCCCTAGACTGACTTCCTGTTCCTGACAATCTTCCTCATGACCGCTCTGAGGGTGAACAAAGATGGCGTTCCCTCTTCTTCAAGACTGTCTCTTGAGGAGAAGATGGAAAAGCGGATGGCCATGTGCAAACTCTCTACCCCAATCCACACTCCTTCCAGTCTAACACACACTTTTGTGAGAAGGAACTATTTTGATTCTCCTAACATGTGAGCCAACTTTGTAGTACATCTTCAGAACTCCTATTTGTGAAAGGGATTGTGATCATATAGATTTTCTGGATGTCCCCATTGACTAGATTCATTTTCTTCTTTTTTAAATATTTTAGTTATTTATTTGAGAGAGAGAGAAAGAGATGGGTAGAAAGGCATATGAGAGAAAGAGAATGGGTTCACCAGGGCTTCCAGCCACTGCAAACAAACTCCAGATGCATGTGCCACTTTGCACATCTGGCTTACATGGGTACTGGGGAATCAATCCTGGGTCCTTAGGCTTCACAGGCAAACGCCTTAACTGCTAAGCCATCTCACCAGCCCTCATTTTCTTCTTAATGAAATAAGTCAGTTGGTATGTTTTGCACTCAGAAGTGAATTCATCTTGGATCCCCATGCTAGAATCTTCATATTGAGAAAGGAAAGCTCCTTTAGCCTCACATGCATCCAGCAGGTGAGGTTGTGAAATCTGAGTTAAAGATTAAGGAAATAACACACTGCAATTTTGTTTTAGTGTTTTAGTTTTTTAATATTTATTTATTTATTTATTGGAGAGAGAAAAAGAGATAGGAGAATGGGCATGCCAGGGCCTCTAGCCACTGCAAATAAACACCAGACACATGTGCCACCATGTGTATCTGGTTTGCGTGTGTTCTGGGGAGTTGAACCTAGGTCCTTAAGATACACAGGCAAGTGCCTTAACCACTAAGCTATCTCTCCAGCCCAGAATTTCATTTTTTGAGAAGACGTTGTCTTGTGTTTTTTTCAAGGGATTTAAATTATTTATTACAGATTTTAATGGATAATACATAAGCATCATTCTCACTTATCATTTTATATGGTACCATTTTTAAATTTATATATCACATAGAAAGTGCTAACAATCCCTTTTATAATCAAATAACATTGCTTGGGTAACCTTTTTAAATGGTGAAACATATAAGGTCACATCAGTAACTGTCAGTTCAACTACACCAAGGTTTCTGAAAACAGCAGCTTCTCCACACAAGCAGCTGTAAATAAATTTTAAGAGTAACTTGGCACCACCCTGAAGCAATTCTAACATCACACTGTTGGGGAAGGTTACCAAGGTAACCCCAGAGTACACTAACTTTACACAACTCGTTTTCAAAAAGACACATTTATTCAGTGTCATGATCAGACTATTACAATCAACACCATGGGTGGGAAAAAAAAAAGACTGCATTAAAACCCTGTGTTGGAATGCTTTACACTTTCTACAGAACAGAAACTAAAACAACCTTTATACACTTAGGCACAATACAGTCCTCAGGTTTCTTTTATTTTTGCCATACATATTAGTATTATCTAAACATGCCTTCTTTGTAGCAGCTAGTGAGTTCACAAAGCTGCTGTAACATGTAGCTTCCCTGTCACTTCTCTGCTGCTAAGCTTTGCTTCCTGGCAGTAATTAAAACCTCCTACCACCACCGTGGCTGCTGCTGCTGCTGCTGCTGCTGCTGGAACCGCCATAGCCACCTCGGTTTCGTGGCTTGGCAAAGTACTGGCCTCCAGCACCATAAGGGCCAGGGCTTCTGCCTCCAAAATTTCCTTCCTGCATGGATCCAAAATATGAAGACTGATGGTCATCATTGCCAAAATCATTGTAGCTTCTGACACCTTTCAAACTGATTCTTGTATCACCACCACTGTGGTGGTTTGATTCAGGTGTCCCCCGTAAACTTAGGTGTTCTGAATGCTAGGTTTCCAGCTGATGGCAATTTGGGAATTGAAGCCTCCTGAAGACAGTGTATTGTTGGGGGCAGGCTTATGGGTGTTATAACCAGTTTCCTCTTGTCAGTATTTGGCACACTTTCCTGTTGCTGTTGTCCATCTGCTGTTGTCCAGGAGGTGGTGTCCACCTTCTACTCCTGCCATCTTTTTCTCCTGCCATCATGGAGTTTCCCCTGGAGTCTGTAACCCAAAATAAACCCTTTATTCCCACAAGCTGCTATTGGTTGAGTGGTTTCTGTCAGCAATGTGAACCTGACTGCAACAACCACCAAAGCTACCTCTGAATCCTCTGTTGTTAAAGCTCTCATAGTTGCCATTCCCACAATGGCCACTAAGAACCTAGGCATCCCGACTCTGCTACCAGGGTAATGTCTCTGGTCAAGGTCACTATGTCTTCCCTCTTCCCTCCTCCTCTCACTCCCACTTAACCAACTCAGCTCACAGGAGCACTATGCTCTTGGGCTAGGAAAATAATATTCCCTGAACATTAGGTCTCAGGCTCTGCCCTTACACCACATTCATTCACATCAGGAAGCAGAAAGGCCACTGGAGAGGGAGCGAAGAACAGAGGTTACAGAACATGGTGGGATCTAATCTGTGCAGCTGCCTGTGGTAAAAGTACATCCAGCTGCTTTCTCCTTGGATTTCCTGTGTTGACAAATAGACATATGAGGACTAGCAACATAACCTCCTAAAACTGCGTTAGGGATACAGAACTGATGTGTGGTCCTTACAGCTGCTTCTGCACCATCCTTCACCTCAGGGTCTAGACAAAAATGGAAGAGGGTGGGGCAATGGCTTAGTGGTTAAGGCACTTGCCTGTAAAGCCTGAGGACCCATGTTCTACTCTGTAGATTCCAAGTTAGCCAGTCGCACAAAGGTGAGGCAAGCACAAGGTTGCACATGCCCACTAGATGGTGCAACTCTCTGGAGTTCGATTTCAGTGGCTGACGTCATAGAGCACCAACTCAGGTTTAGCCACCTCTCTCAGGTATATGGATGCACATCATTTGCTACAAGAGCATGACTCAGTTAGATTTACAAAGACTTAATTTTCTTGATCTTTACATACTAGAGGTGTAAAGCTAGTCGAATCTGACTATAGTATAACTATAAAGGTCTCTTACCAATGCCATCCGAGTGACCACAATAGTTCAGTTCCTCATCCCACGTGTGGCACACCCCAGAAAATGAGAGATGACTATGATATTTCTGAATCTGTTGTTGATATCTCAGAGGAATACATCTAAAAAATAATCCATTTATAAGCAGATCAATACAAAGTCATTGCAAAATAAGAATTACCCATGAAGCATGAAGTCAGGTATGGTGCTCACACCTTTAATCTCAGCACTAGGGAGGCAGAGGTAGGAGGATTGCCATGAGTTTGAGGCCACCCTGAGACTAATTCCAGGTCACCCTGTGCTAGAGCAAAACCCTACCTCAAAAAACCAAAAGAAAAAAAGGAAGGAAGCAAAGAGAGAGAGAAGGAGGGGAGGGAGGAAGGAAGGGAGAAAGGAAAGAAGGAAAAGAATTAGCCATGAATATCAGTTCTCCATAAGGAGAGTCCTTGTGAGGTGGGGTAATTGGCTCATTTACATAAAGCCAGAAAGTTCACCAATACACAGACAGTGCCTTCCAGGAGCTTCCTCTTCCTCTGATCTGGGTGCCACATCTGAAGACCAGCTAGCATTTCTTTTTTATTTAACTTTGTTTTATTTAATTTTGTTTTTTTTTAATTATTTATTTGAGAGAGAAAAGGAAAGAGAAAGAGGGAGAGAGAAAAAGAGAGAGAGAGAATTGATGCTCCAGGGCCTAGAGCCATTGTAAACAAACTCTACATACCTTGTGCATTGGGCTTATGGATACTGGGGAATCAAATCTGGGTCCTTAGGCTTTGCACGCAAGTGTGTTAACCACTAAGCATCTCTCTAGTTCCCAGCTACTATTTCTAGCACCTTGTGACCTTTTATCAATTTTCCTGTACTTTGAAAATGTTGAGAAGTGACCACTTTAGATTCCCAGATGATTCTTCAAAACCTGTTCCTGGCTTTGGTGGTGAAAGGAAGGGGAAGGGGCAAGAGTGGAACAAGGTCCAAGAATCCCGGCCACTAAGGACACTGTTCATCATTGCACTCCTCCTAATGGCACGACAGGCAGTGCAATTAGGATGAGAAAGTTTCTGGGCTCAGCAAATGATGGGACACCAGGGAGAGGGCAGAGCTGGCCTCAGGGAAGGAGAAGTGCAGAAGGAACCCTTCTCCCCTGGTGTAACCACAACTTATGATGGTGCCCTCTTGACAGCAGGGAGATTTGGCCTTGACCATAGGGACACCGGCAAGGATAAACAGAGCTTGTCTGCAAGCTGTAGAAGCACACGCCCTGAGCACAGCACCGACTGAGAGGTGAGTGTTCTGGTTACTGCAGGTGCAACTGCCTTTAACGTAGGAAGGGAAGCTGTGAGGCGGAGGAGGTCGGGGTCGGGTGAGAAGGGTCTGGGCCCTGCAGTCACTGTGGAAGAGGAGGGTGGTAACATCGAGGAGAAGAGAGCCTGTCATTTCACAACTGTCATCCAGAATTCTGTTTCAGTGTCACGATGGAGCCCGCGTGCACCATCACGCAAGGTGCCCTGTGCCAGAGCTGCTCATTACACAGGCCAGGGAAGGATAGGAGGCACAGGCAGATGGGAAGTCAACCTGCACTTATTCTCTGCGGTCTCTTCCCAGCCTTGTGTGTCACACCCAATAGAAGAAGCCTTATCATTTGAGCTGTGTATATGACTTGAAGTCCTTCAGGATTCTGAGGATTGGGCATACTTGCCTTGTTCATTTTGAATTTTCATTTTACTGAATCCAAACTAAAGCACTGTAAAAAAAATTATAAAGAACTCAGAGTAAATGAACATGAGGACATGTAAGAAAACTAACAATTGTTTTGGAAAATGATTCCTACTCTCTGGACAATTCCTATGTACCCTACATTCAAGTCCTTTACCTCTTACTATAAAACTTCATGATACAAAGCAAGATCTCTAGGTTACAGATGAAAATTATATATAGGAAGTCAAATAATTGTGTTACTTAATGAATATAGAGATTTGGAAAGCCTGGATTTGACTCCAATGGACAACTATTGCAACCCATAATAATAATCCATAATAACCATAATAACCCATAATAATCTTGTGAAAGCAGAACTTTGCATTTGTAAGGTTTACATCTATCTCAAGCATCTGGTAGATATAAAACTCACCCACAACATTTGCTGCAGGAATTGGTAACTTGTTTAGAGTAACAACTAGATTGATTTAATGTTACATTCTGGAAGTAACTTCTGACACTTTGTTAAATTATAGATATAAATAATTACCAGTGACAAGTAGAGTACAAATACATGAGTAGCATTTACATACCAAGAGTGGAATTGACTGGGAATGAAACGATAATTCACTTATTAAAAAGTCTGTAATTGATGCCTCACATAAAAAAGTTTACCCAATAATAACCACAAAATACCAAGCATATAAATACTGAGAGACTGCAAATGTAAATAACTGTAAATTATAATTCTATTAAAGGATAGTCCATGACATTCAACAGATTTGTTTAATCCTGGCAATTCACATCAGCATACCTGTGAGGAGATAACAAATATACTACTGAATGTGTGACCTAAAGTACATTCACTTTTCAAGACAAGTTTTAGCAATCATAAGACACTAACCCAAACTTTCTCCAAATTGGCCTCTAAGATCATCTCCATAGTTATTGTGCAGTTCTAAAACTAAGAGTCCCATGCAATAACATATTGATAAATTAGCTTTTAAAATGTAGTAGCAGGCCCTGGTTAGGTTAAACACTATATACAAAACCACTGGGGCTGGGTGTCCAAAAGCAATCTCAGATGTTCTCACCATCAAAGGCAGAACATGGCTGACACTGGTGAGTTCAGACTATCAGTGGACATGACTAGACTATGAGCTCATTTGTAAACAATGAGCAACTGGTATCTATGAGATATGCTTGAGCAAAAGTTGGCCTGCAAATATGATATTCTCATGGCAAGGTAAGTACCTATGTTACATTTATTTGGTGTGAAATTGAAAATAATAAGATATAACTATGGTATGGAGCTGATGCCCAATTTTGGAGGACAAATACAATTCAGGCTGACATATAAAGTTATATATGTTCTTTTAAAAGATTTACTTTTATTTATTTATTAGAGACCAAGAGAGTGAGACAAAATGGGCATGCCAGGGCCTCTAGCCACTGCAAACAAACTCCAGACGCATGTGCTACCATATGCATCTGGCTTATGTGGTACCTGGAGAATCAAACCTGGGTCCTTAGGCTTCACAGGCATGCGCCTTAACCACTAAGCCATCTCTCCAGCCCAAGTTATATATGTTTTGTAGATTTCTGCTTCAAAGACTCTTTTTGGGTCTCACATAGAAGGGGAAGAAACAGAAGAATACCATTTATAACATGGTCACACATCAATGCATGACTTTAGCCAAGACTGGCTTATAGGCTGGAGCATTTCTGATTGAGAAAGTAATTAGACTTCATCATCATTTTTTTAAAAAATCACCAACAAGATGTGTTAAAGGTAAGAACTGATCCAATAATTCTTTTCAATGGAATAAACAAATGCAATCTTACTAGTTTTTCAAATGCTTTTTACTAGTTCTATATATAAAGTTGGAAGATGATGTGGAATAACTTCATCCACACAATAGTCTGCCTTGTTCTTATTGGACTTGGAATTGTGGGAAATATTTCAATATTTATGGGACATGTATATACTTTTCTTATGGGGCCTGAGAAAAAATCCATAGACATTATCCTCACTCACTTGGCATTTTCAAATATGCTCATTATTTGTACTGCAGTTATCAGAGATACAGCCATAATTTTATATTTCAAGAACTTTCTAACAGATGCTGGCTGTAAAATTGTGTTTTTTCTGGGAAGGATGGCTCGAGGCCTCTCCATCTGCACCACCTGTCTCCTCAGCATGGTCCAGGCTGTCACCATCAATCCCAGGATGACCCTGTGGAGAAAACTCAAACCACAGACTGCAGGACAGGTTCTTCCCTATGTTCTCTTCTTTTGGATCTTTAATTCTCTCATAAGCTCAAACATGTTGTGTTATACCACAGCAGTCAGTGTAACAAACATAACTATACTTAATATGTATCATAGGTATTGCTATATGCTACCACCTGATCAAATAGTGAGGTGGCTTTTTCTCCTTCTCATGGCTCTCCGTGACATCATCTTCCAGAGTCTCATGGGCTGGAGCAGTGTGTCCATGGCTCTGCATCTGTATAAACATCACAAGCGTGTCCTCTACCTTCACAGCTCCAAATATGCAAACAATTCCAGCCGAGAAATCAGAGCAACACAGAGCACTCTCACTCTCATGACCTGTTTCCTTTCCTTCTATTGGGTAGATTTCATCTTCTCCTTCTACATGGGTTCCATGGTAACACATGATTTCACCATTTTAGTAATTAAAACTTTTCTACAATTTGGTTATGCTGTTCTCAGCCCCTTTGTCTTAATCAGTAGAGATGCCCATGTTGCTAAATACTGGAGTGCTAAATGATGAAATTACATTCCACACATCCCTCATGAACTGAAGAATATATATAGTCTTTCTTTTATCTAATGATATAAAAATACAACAAATTTGGTACATAACTGAGCCTGGCCTAAGTTGTCAATCCACTTACCCATGTGATTACAGAAGGACATTATACCAGGCATTATTAATACTAACTAAGGACTGTAACAGTGGACTTCCTTTTCTTTTTAAGAATCTTGTGCTAGGCAATCCAAGACAACTTCAGCATCTCCTAGAAGTTGGAAAAATAACCACTTTTAAAATTTTTTATTTATGAGAGAAAGAATGACAGAAAATGGGTGTGCCAGGGCCTCCAGCCACTGCAAACCAACTCTAGACACATGCATCATCTTGTGCATCTAGGCTTACATGGGTACTGGGGAATTGAACCTGGGTCCTGAAGCTTCACAGGTAAGCACCTTAACCATTAATCCATCTCCCCCACCCAGGAAAACATGCTTATTGTCCTCCATTCCACCATCCATATCATGCAGCTTTTAGTGTCTTGTTTGCATAGTGAAATACACGGATGCAACTATACTGGCAGAGATGTGCATTGATTTTAAATCCCAATGCCAGACAGAGTTTCTTGTGCTGGAGCAGTAGGCCCATGGCTCTCCATCTGTGTAAACGAAACAGCAAGTAAGGAAGGAGGGGGTCAGGGCCTTCCTTCACACAGGGGGCTCCCACGACGCAGAGGACATGACTCAGAGGAGCTGACCCCGCAGGCAGGCGGCACAGCAGAGTCCATCCGCACTTGGTGGGCGTCGCTGCATCCAGAAGCGCTGAGGACACTGGTGACCATCACCGCGGTCACGCACTTCTGAAACGGTGCGGACCCGGCCGTGCGCGATGAAGAGCGCAGGGACAAGATTCCCTTCCAAGGCTCCGCGAACAGCGAGAGGTGAGGCTGGAGCTCAGGGCCTCGGCTCACTGCCCATCAGCCCCGCCTCGCACTTGCCGGTCACTTCCTCGCACTTCCGGTCACTGCTCACCGAGCAGGCGCAGGAACATGCGGCCTGCGCTCGGGTCTCCGAGGCCCCTGGATCCCGGGCATCTTCCCGGAAGCGCGAAGGAGGACTGGTTTCCGCTGCGCACGCGGGGACGACGGCGCTGAGGGCGCGCAGCGGAAGTCGAGTGGACACTTCCTGCCCAGGAGCCGGGACGGGGCGGGCTCATCCGGGGATGTGCGAGGACAGTGGTGCTGCGCGTGGCGGGTGGTGGAGTGTGGGGCACGCAGAGTGGGGCCTCGCCCTGGAGGCCCGGTTGTGCTGGGGTCCCGCGCTGGGTGTCCCTACTGTCACCAACAGTTTACAATGCTCCCATCAGTGTTTAACGTTTTTCCATGGATAGATCCTTCACTTCTTAGGTTAACTTAGTCCTGTGTTTGGGTGTTTTAGATTTTAAAAGGAACTCTTTTCTTTAATTCACTTCAGATACATGTGTTGTGATATAACACAATCTGGAAGTGTTTATTTTGTATCTGGATACTTTGTTGAAATTATTTTTTATATTTTATTTGAAATATTTTATGTTTTTATTTATGAGAGAGAGGGAGGGAAAGAATGCCCACGCCAGGACCTCTAGCCACTGCAAAGGAACTCCGGACACGTGGGCCACCTTGTGCATCTGGAAGTTCTCTGGAATTAAACCTGGATCCTTTGGCTTCACAGGCAAAGTGCCTTATCCACTAAGCCATCTCTCCAGTCCTGTTTTTTTATATTTTATTTTTATTTATTTTATTTATTTTGAAAGAGAGAGAGAGGCAGATAGAGAATGGGCACATCGGGGCCTCTAGTTGCTGCAAACAAACTCCAGATGCATGTGCCACCTTGTGCGTCTGGCTTACGTGGGGTGTTGAACCTGGGTCCTTTGGCTTTGCAGGCAAGTGCCTCAACTGCTAAGCCATCTCTCCAGCCCCTATTGTTTATATTTTATTTATTTGAGAGAGGAGAGATTGAGAGAAAGTGAAGCATGGGCATGCCAGGGTGTCACCACCTGCTGCAAATGAACTGCAAACACCTGAGCCTCTGGTTTTATGTGGGTATTGGAGCATCAAACCAGGACCTTTACGCTTTTCAAGCAAATGTCTTTAACTACTAAGTAATGGGTCGGAACCCAGTATTTATTCTTATATCTTGTTGTGTAGTCATTATATTTTTCTACATTGTGAGCAGAAAAGTTTTTTTTTTCTTTCTTTCTTTTCTTTCTTGTATCTGACTATTCTTGCTAATACATGTAATGTTACCTTGAACAGAAATGGAGAAACTGCACACTCACTCTGTACCAAATTTTTTTTTTTTTTTTTTTTTTTTTTTTTTTGGTTTTGGTTTTGGTTTTTCAAGGTAGGTTGTCCTGCTCAGGAGATAAAGGAAGAGATCTATTTGCTTTGCTTCTGATTTTGTTATGAGAAAGGGAGGTGGTGGAAACTTCAGGCAACTAGCAGAAGAATAAGGCCTGTGTGTTGGTAGTGACAGAGTAAAGTTCAGAAGATGTGGTGGCGATACAAAGTCACTGAATTTATCATAGGTGTAACTACAGTTGGTTTACCATGTATAATAAAATCCACTTTGTTTAAGCCATTTGTGTGTTTTAATGCTATGGGCCTATTGCTAAAAGTTTACTGGGGTGGTGGGAAGAATCTTTGCTTGAGATTGTTCATAAAGATATGTTGTAAGTATTATGTCCTAAATATTACCAGTCATTGGCCATATGAAGAATTCAAAGAGGTGTTGGAGATGGGATGAAGATGGGTTCTGTGTTATGCTCTTGGTTCAATATGTTTTGCCTTGCCTATTGTCACACTGGGCATTCTACTCACTTGGGAAACTGCATCTCTGCTGCTAGCTCCAACCTAGTCTGGCTGACTGCCAATGGCTTCTTTAATAGGAGCATTCCCATCCCCAACTTTGTCCTCAAAAATAGAAACACTTAAATCAAAACTGAGAAGAAAACCCTGAATGTAAACATTAGTATTTTGTATTGGACAGACATGTGAAGAATGCAAAACCGTATTTAAGAAACCAGAACAGGGCTGGAGAGGTGGCTTAGTGGTTAAGGCCCTTGCCTGTGATGCCTAAAGAACCAGGTTTGATTCTCCAGTACCCACGTAAGTCAGATGTACATGGTGACACAAGCATATAGAGTTCATTTGCAGTGACTGGCGGCCCTGGCATGCCCATTCATTCTCATATTCTCTGTCTCTCTCTCTCTCTCTCTCTCTCTCTCTCTCTCCCTCTCCCTCTCTCTCTCTCTCTCATATAAATAATAAATAAATAAATAAATAAATAAATAAATATTTAAAAAACAGAAACCAGGGCACCACTGTTTGGCCTGGAACTCACGATGATCCTCCTACCTCTACCTCTCAAGTGCTGGAGTTAAAGGTGTTGTGTCTGGCTCAACATCCTGCTTTTTAGACCCACTACTCTATCCCTAAACTGACCTCCTGCCTCCTATCCATAGTCTTCATGACCCTCAGAGACTGACTAAAGATTGTGTTCCCTCTTCTTCAAGACTGTCACTTATAGGAAAGGTAAAATAGCAAATACCCACGTGTAGCCCTTCTACCTCAACCCTAACCATTACCAGATTCCCCCCCACTACACACACACCCCACTAAATTTTACAAGAAGAAAACATTTTTTAATATTTCATTTTTATTTATTTATTTATTTGACAGAGAGAGGGAGAGAGAGAAAGAGAAAATGGGTATGCCAGGGCCTCCAACCACTGAAGATGAATTCCAGATGTGTGCATCCCTTTGTGCATCTGGGTAACGTGGGTCCTGGAGAATCGAACCTGGGTCCTTTGGCTTTTCAGGCAAATGCCTTAACCACTAAGCCATCCCTCCAGCCCGAAGAAAATATTTTTATTCTCTTAAAATGTGAGCCAATTTCAGGGTTCATCCTCAAACTACCTATTTACGAAAGGAATTATGGAAGTGTATATCTTCTGAATGTTTCCATTGACTAGGTTAACTTTCTTGTTTTTCAAATACTTTATTTATTTGAGAGAGAGAGGGAAGTAGGCAGATATACAGAGAGAATGGGTGTCCTCTAGCCACTGCAAATGAATGCCAGACACATGTTCTACCTTGTGCATCTGGCTTAACATGAGTACTGGGGAGTTAAACCTGGGACCTTTGCCTTTGCTGGCAAGCACCTTAACCACTAAGGAATCTTTTCTTCCTGCCCATAGATTTATTTTGTTCTTAATGAGGTAAGTCAGTTAACATTTTCTGCACATAAAAATGACTTTACCTTGGATCCCTGCACTAGAACCTTCAAAGCTCCTTCAGTCTCCCATTCAGCAGGTAAAAGGTTGTTACCTTTTAGTTAAAGCTTAGGAAGAGTACTCATTCTAATTTTGTTCTACTATTCCATTTTTCAAAGATTTTTTTCTTTTTATTTTTATAAGCAATTGGAAATAAAGCAAATTGAGATCATTTTTATTTTCATAATTTTGTGTATGCTGTAACCAGGTGAGCTAACCAGCCAGATGAAGTGTCCATGTCTGTCTAGCCCTCCTGAGATGTACAAGTGAGTGTTATTTTGTGGACAAAGGAGGGTCTTATTTTAAAGTTCATGTTAGTGCTAGGAAAATGTTTTGAACTCTGCTCTGTGGTCAAAAAATCTGCATAAAAATAAAATTCTGCAAAGGGAAAAAATGACTAAGGTTGCAGGGTTTTGGTGACCACTCTGGAGACAATGATTCTGGACTGTTAGACCACCCAGTGCCAGAATCCACAGAGCTCAAAGTGAAAGGCACTCCAGGCTCCACAATGTAGGGCATCCTGGGCAGTTCAACAGTTTTGAAAGTGGTTTCACCATGGTGACCACTGGCCTCCTCTCCCTTCCCACAAACCATACTGCCATCTTAAACCAAATTCATAAAGCCACTCCTAGGTTTCTGAAAATAATGTGGTGCCCATGAGCAAGGTTAGGAGTCCTCTTTCCTCCCTTAACTTCTCAATTCCACCTATCCAACTCAGCCAACAGAAGGACAGTTGCACTTGTGTCTAGGAACATAGTGAAATGTGAATATTATGACCTGACATCTCAACACATTCCTTCATTACATCTGTGAATGGAAAGTCCACAAGGGAAGGAGGGAAGACCAGAGAGCAGAGAACATCACGGGAACAGATCTACACAGCTACCTTCTCCTGGGATCTCCTCTGTTGGCTAATAGACACATGAGGGCTAAAGGCATATTTGTTGGAATGGAATTAGAAATCCAAAGATGAGGCATTGTCCTACAGCTGATTCTGCACCATTCCTGTCCTCTAGGTCTGGACAGTAACTGATGATCTGAGATGATCCAGAGCCAGAAGGTGATGCTGCGCACAAACGTCCTTCCATATAGGCAGGAGTAGATGGCAGCAGAACAGAAGAGAGATGAGTTGGAAGAAGAAGGGATGCAGTGCAAGGCAGTTTCAGGGAGTAGAAAGGGGAGGGTGGTGGGAAGGGCTATGAATCATGTTATATGGTCTATATGTACGTGACTTGCCAATCGAAAGTTTAAAAATGGGAACTTCTTATAACATGCATAAATTGACATTTTGCATCAAACCAACAACTAGATTAATAAACAGACATTAACTCCCAAGAAGTTTCCCTGCTACTTTCTGCTGGGCACCACATGCACATGTGGTGGCCTTTTACCAATGTTACTATACTTTTAAAATACTGAGAGAGTGACCACTTTGAATTCTCCAGTGCTTCTTTCAAGTTGGTACCTGGCTTTGGTTGTGAAAGGAGGGCAAGATTGAAACAAAGTCCAAGAAGCTAGGGTTTTCAGTACCCTGTTCATCATCCCTCCTCCTCATGTCTACACTGGCACTGTAATTAGGATCAGAAAGTTTCTGGATTCTGTGAATGGCAGGGCACCAGGGACATGGCAGAGCAGGCCTTGGGGATAGAAGTATGCAGAAGAAGCCCATCTCCGCTGGCGAAGCCACAACTCCTCATGGTGACCACTTGACAAAAGTGACAGTTGACCATGAGCAGTGGGACCACAGGAGTGATAAAGAGGGTCCAGCTGTGAGCTATCAGAGTGCCCACACTGAGCATGGCACGGACTGCACAGGTGAGTGTTCCCGACGTGGCAGAAGTCCCTGCCTGTGACCTGGGAAAGGAAACTTTAAGACCAGAGTGATCAGAAGCAGGTGATGGGAGAGAAGGGTCTGGACTCCCATGTCACTGTGAAAGAGGAAGGTGGCAGGATCCAGGAGAAGACCCATTATTTCTCAACTCCCAAACAGAATTGTTTCCAGGTCGTGAGGGAGCAGGAGCCCACGTGCTGCAGTGTGCGTGGTGCCCTGTGCCAGAGCTGCTCATTCCACAGGCCAAGAAGGGATAGGGGACTTGGGATGGCATCTCACCTGTGTGTGGGGAAGCACTGATTCTCTGACGTTTCTCCACAGCCTTGACTGTTGTCCCTCACCTCAGTGAAACAGTTTCCAGAAACTGTATCTTATGTGTGGTGACCATCAGCCTTCTCAGGATGGAGCTGGTTGCCATTCTGTATTACTATTTTCATTTCATTTCATTTATTTACGTGTTTCCCTTTCCTGTATCCCAGACATAACACAGTGGATAATTACAGACATAACTACATAACTAACCTAAGAACGCATAATAACACTAGTGATGGATTTGAGAGCATGTCTGTTTAATGTTCACTGAACACTTCCCTAAGAACTACATGCCCCTTGTGTCCTCACATACAGCTGTGTGGTACCACACACCATCCCTAGGCTAGTGGTTGTTAGAGAGGTCCAGTAATGGGTTCAAAGTCATGCCTTCAGGAACTGAGAAATTTAACATTCAGATTGATGAATGTCAGGGATTTTCTTATGGGTCATGGACTTTATCTTTCTCAAGTTTAACCATCTGTCAGGCATCTGGAACTTGTGAACTCCCCTGGCCCCCATCACTCATTTCCTACAGAAAATGCTGAATTTACTACATACACAGACTGCACTTTGTGACTTTTTTTTTAAACGCTGGAGGTGAGACACTTGTAAAAGCTTATTGAAATACACGTGTAAGCATCTCTTCACAACAGCTATCCTCGGAATAGACATGTATTCACTATTGCCCCAGTCTAACTATGGCATTGATTCAGAAAGCCACAACAATTTCTTTATTAAAAATTCTATTGTTGATGTGTCAGAGAAGAGGGAAGTATCTACGACATTTATACAACCTATAAGAAGAATACAGACACATTAACATTGAAATTTATCCACAAATGTATTAAAGGTTAGTAGGATGTCATTCACTGTATTTGTGGAACCTTGAAAATTCTCTCGTCATACATGTGAGGATGCATTAAATACAGTTCTGAATGCGTCACTTCTCCATGCCACTGAGGTTTGACAGTTGTAAGAACAGACACCAACCCAAATATTTTTCCAAATTGGATTGTCAGATCATTTCTGTGATTAGCATGCACATTTAAAATCTAGAACTCAGGGCTGAAGAGATGGCTTAGCAGTTAAGGCAATTGCCTGTGAAACCTAAGGACCCAGGTTTGACTCCCCAGGACCCACATAAGCCAGATGCATAAGGGGGCACATGTGTCTGGAGTTCGTTTGCAGTGGCTGAAGGCCCTGGCGTGCCCATTCTCTCTTTGTCTATCTTTTCTATCTCTCTCACTTTCTGCTTGCAAATAAATAAATAAAAATTTTTAAAAATCTAGAGCTCAATTAACACTTGCTTATAAACATTTTTGACCATGTACTAGGAGGTGTGTGCTATATAGCATATATTCTAGATATTAAATCTCACTGTCCTGCGCAGGAAGGAAGCAGATACACAGACAAAACTTGTGTGTTCAGAGAAAGTATATGTGACTAAACTCTGAGCTGATGTGTGAATGATGAGCAACGGGTAGTCATGAAAGGTGGTGGATGAGCAAAGATCAGCCTGGATATTTTATATATTTTCCTGTGGCAAGGCAAGTGCCTGTATTACATGTAATTGGAGTGAATTTAAAGTAATCAGAAATAAGTTTGATATGGAGAGGATGCCAAATTGTGGAGGACAAAAAGATTTCAGGCTGACATTTAAAGTTATATGTGTTTGTAAGAGATGAACCTAATGGATATATTTCTACTTCAAAGGCTCAATTTTACTCTTACATAGAAGGAAAAGAAACAGAAAAGGCCAGGTGTGGTGGCACACACCTTTAATCCCAGCAGAGGTAAGGGGGTTAGAGGGTAAGAGCGAGTTCCAGGTCAGCCTTGGCTAGAGTGAGATCCCACCTAAAAGATAATAGTAAAAATGAAAAAAAATACATTTCTATTTATAAAGTAGTCACACATCCTTTGTGAGAGTTTAGAAAGGATTAACATACAGGCCTGGGGCATTTCTGATGAAGAAAATCACTAAACTTAACAGTTCTTAAAAGACAAAACATATAACCAAAAAGAGGAGTCTCTTAGTTGGAGTCTATCCACTCCTTCTTTTCACTAAGATAAACAGAGACAATGTTACTTGCAACCAGAAAAAGAGAGAGGATATATGGTGAGAATACCAGGGCTTCTTGGCACTGCAAATGAACTACAGACACATTGTCATTTGAAGCATCTCACCCTATATGGATACTGGTGAGTCATACCCTGGCTGTCAGGCTTTGCAATCAAGTGCCTTTATCCACTGCATAATCTTTCCAGCCCCTTGCATGAATTTTTATGACTTTTTTCTAGTTATTCATGAAGTCAGAAGATTATTTGGAATGAGCATATTCAGAAAATGATCTGCCTCTTTCTTACTGTAACTGGAATTGTGGGAAATATTCTAATATTTGTGAGATATGTATGTAATTTTCTTAAGGGCTCTGAGAAAAAAAAAAATACGTAGACCTTATCCTCATTCACTTGGTACTTTCAAATATTTTCATTATGTTTGGCACAGTTATCAGTAATACTGCCATAATTTCTTATTTCAAGATCTTCTTAAGTGATGCTGGTTGTAAAGTTGTGGTTTTTCTGGGAAGGATGGCTCAAGGCCTCTCCATCTGCACCACCTGTCTCCTCAGCATAGTCCAGGCTGTCACCATCAATCCCAGGATGACCCTGTGGAGAAAACTCAAACCACAGACTACAGGACAGGTTCTTCCATATCTGCTCCTCTTCTGGATCTTTAATTCTCTGATAAGCTCTAACTTGCTGCATTATATCACAGCAGTAAGTACTGTGAACAGATCTGGAGTTCACATGTATGGTGGGTACTGCTATATGGCTCCATTCAGGCTAATAGTGAGGTGGTTTCTCATCTGTCTCATGGCTCTTCGTGATGTCATTTTCCAGAGTATCATGGGCTGGAGCAGTGCCTCCATGGCTCTCCATCTGTATAAACATCACAAGCGTGTCCTCTACCTTCATAGCAGCTCCAAGTGTGTAAACAATTCCAGCCCAGAAATCAGAGCCACACAGAGCACTCTCATTCTCATGACCTGTTTCCTTTTCTTCTATTGGGTAGATTTCATTTTCTCCTTTTACATGGGTTCCATGGTAACATATGATCACATAATCTTAAAGATTAAACCTTTTCTACAAGTTGGTTATGCTGTTCTCAGCCCCTTTGTCCTGACCAGCAGGGATGTTTGTGTAACTAATGCTGGAGTGCTCACTGAATTCTGGAGTACTGGAAACAACTAATGGACCAATGTGACATGTAGTTTTTTTGTACACTGTCTATTGTGTGTTTCTTTGGCTGAATTCTAACAAACAGCACACAAACAACTTATCACTGTACCATAGAAAACTGTCTGTGCTGCCCAGATTCATAATATGTAATGGCCAACTGCATGGCAGCTCAGCAGTGACACAAATGCATTGGTCACTCAAATTGTTTTCTGAAGTTACCAAAATAGCTCACTTGATGACCTTCTTGTCTGTTTCAGGGCAATGATGTGAGCTAGGTTACATTTTCCCACCCCCCATTGGGCCTCTAAGAGAGGATATAGCCAAAACAAAACATGCAAAAAGTATTTTTAAAATCTTACTTACAATAGGTACAAAAATGTAAAGGAATAGATTTAATTAAGTAAATGAAAGAGCTCTATAGTGAAAACTACAAAACACTAATGAAACAAAGAGACAAGATTAATCGTGTTAAAATGCCCACATTACCCAGCTAGCTCAGTCAGTTGAGCATGAAACTCTTAAAATGCCCATATTTGTGGACTAGAGAGATGGCTTAACAGTTAAGGCACTTGCCTACAAAGCCTAAGGACCAGGGTTTGATTCCCTAGTACCCATGCTAACCAGATGCACAGGGTGGCACATGAATCTGGAGTTTGTTTGCAGTCACTAGAGGCCCAGGCATGCCCATTCCTTCTGTCTCTCTTTTACTCTCTCACTCCCAAATAAATAAATTTAAAATATGCCTATATTACATGAAGATTCAGTGCAATCAGTAAACCATTTTTTACAGTGAGACACAGGATACAGCAGTAGAGAGACCTGGGCCACACTGTTTTGGACAATGTGTATCAATTCTCCCAAGTTCAATTACGCAGTGTCCTCCTCTCTTCCCTTGTCCTCTCATGACTTATCAACTCAGCTGACAGCACAGATGCTCTTGTGACTGAGCAAACAGAAGACCGGGCTTCAGGTCCTGCCATTCCAATACATCCCTTCACATCAGGAAGTTATCGAATATGAAGTGGAAAGGCACAATGGAGGAAGACCAGGGAACATCATGGGGACAGGCCTGTGTAGCTGCCTGTGGTGAAGGCACATCCATCCAGCTGCTTTTCCTTGAATCTCCTCTGTTGACCAAGGAACAAGAGAGCACTAGTGACAGCATGTTGAAAATGGTTTTAGAGACCAAGAATTGATCTGTGATCCTTATTGCTGATTCTGCACAATCCTTCTCTTCAAAATCTGGACAATAGCTAAGGAATATGAGCTTCTAAAGCCTAAAGAATTGATTGAAGGCTGGAGCAATGGCTCAACAGTTAAAGTGCTTGCCTGCAAAGCATAACAACCCTTGTTCAATTCCCCAGTACCTATGTAAAGCCAGATGCACAAAGAGGCACATGTATCTGGAGTTTCCCTCCCCCCTTCTCACTTCTCTGTCTCTGCTTGCAAATAAATAAAATAATATTTTTAAAAAGAATTGATTGACACTGACCACTGAACAGTGACACAGGAAAAAAGAGGAAATATGATTAAGAACTTCCCAGTGGGTTCAAAAATTCATTCTCTAGAGGACCCAGATGCAAATCCAGACAACTACAGCCATTTTATTTCAACAAAAATACCAAAAGTTTTCATTGGAGAAATGACAGCCTCTTTAACAAACGGTGCTTGGAAAATTGGATATCTATATGTAGGAGGATGAAAATAGATTCTTATCTCTCTCCATGCACAAGCATTAAGTCCAAATGGATCAAAGACCTTAATATCAGACCTGAAACTCTAAAACTGCTAGATGAAAAAATAGGGGAAACACGTCAACGTATTGGCATAGACAATGACTTTCTGAATATAACCCCAGTTGCTTAGGAAATAAAATCACTAGTCAACCACTGGGACCTCATGAAATTAAAAGGTTTTGTACAGTAAAGGATGCTGTGAATAGAGCAAAGAGCCATCCTATAGAATGGGAGTAAATCTTTTCTAGCTATACATCTGACAGAGGATTAATATCTAGGACATACAAAGAACTAAAAGAAACTAATAAGAAAGCAAACAATGTGATTTAAATGGGCTGTGTGGGCTGGAGAAATGGTTTAGCAGTTAAGGTGCTTACCTTCAAAGCCTAATAACCCAGGTTTGACTCCCCAGACCCCATGTAAGTCATATGCACATTGTGGTGCATACATCTGTGGTTCATTTGCAGTGACTAGAGGCCCTGGCATGCTGATTCTGTCTGTCTCTTTCATAAATATATAAAAATTTTAAAAATAGGCTATAGAACTAAATAGAGAGTTCTCAAAAGAAGAAATACAGATGGCATATAAACATCTAAAAGCATGTTCTACATCCTTAGATATGAGGGAAATGTAAATTAAAACGACTTTGAGATTCCATCTCACTCCTGTCAGAATGGCTATCACCACAAAAGAAATAACAATAAATGCTGGCAAGGATGTGGAAAAACAGGAACACTTCTACAGTGTTGGTGGGAATGTAAACTGGTACAGCCATTGTGGAAATCAGTGTGGAGGTTCCTGAGACAGCTAAAAATAGATTTACCATATGACCCAGCTATACCACTCCTAGAGATATATCCTAAGGACTCACCACATTACCTTAGAGATACCTGCTCAACCATGTTTACTGGCACTCTATTCATAATACCTAGAAAATGGAATCAACCTAGATGTCCCTCAACTCAAGAGTGGATAATGAAGATCTGGTACATTTCTACAATGGAGTTTTATTCCATGGTAAAGAAAAATGAAATTTGCAAGGAAATTTATGGATCTGGAAAATTATACTAACTGAGGTAACCCAGGCCCAGAAAGCCAAACATCACATGCTCTCTCTCATATGTGGATCCTAGCTACAAATGTGTAGACTTGTGTGTGAATTGGAGTGAAAATAAGTAGCAAAGGCCACTAAGCTACAAAGGGTTTATAAGGGAGGGAGGAGAGGAGGGACTTAAGGAGACTATATTGCATATATGTAAGTAGATGAACATGTTGCTAGGGGTGCAATGGCCTGAGATCAGGGAAAAGGATTGAGTAAAGGAACAGTGGGAGGAGAGTGAATCAAAATTTAAGATGTTATTAATGAGCCATATGGAAACCTACTTTTTTGAATATAGGCATACCCAGAAGCCATAAATTGTTACTAGAAAAATTTCAGTGCTGGGATGGGATACCTTCCAGTGAATTGTTGGCCAAGGAAGTCCCTAATGCCCCCCAAACATTACAGGCCATTGCCAAGGCTCTTGGTTTCCGACCAGAAATAGGTGGTAAGACCCAACTGCTGAAGACTTCACATGCTTGGGCTGCAAGGTCACTGAGAAATCAAGCTGGAGATGAGCTGAAAACTTCCTCCTGTGGACCAGCTGACAGAAAGCTGAAAAAAAACAAAACTATGCTGCATGCAGCCCTATGGGACACAGAAGTCATCAGTGGTGACAAACAGCAGTGGACACTGCAAGCCTTAAGTTTGGCCAGCCAGGCCAAATGAGCTAACTGATGCAATAGTGGCATGTCTGATGTGGGGGAAACCAACCACTCTATAATAGAACTGGAAGCCTGCTCCACATGAGGGAATACATTCCTGATAATAAAAAACTAATCAAAAGCTTTTGGTCAAGGAGATCATGAGCCCTAGGGGTGTACTGCCTGCTGTTGTCTGGCTAAACACATATATTATGCTCACCAAACTTCATATGCATATATTAATGCTACTTTTACTTTTGGTTAGAGAGGCTTCCCTTTTCAGATTGCTCAAATGGTACCATAGTACTGAGAAGAAGTGACAGAGGAGTGTTCAGAACTGAGACATCTCTATCACACCTTCCAAGACTCAGGATCCATTGTGGAAGAGGTGATGGAAAGAATGTAAGAGCCAAAGGAAGGGTAGGACTGCTTCAATGCAATCTTCCAGACACAAAATAGCTTGGATATCCATGACCTCACAGTGCCTGGAACTACCTACATGGGAACCACATAATAGGAGGAAAAGATGATGACATCAAAAGAAAAGAGAGACTAAGATAGGGAGGAGATATGATGGAGAGTGGACTTATGAAGGGGAAAGTGGGGAAGGGAAGGGAGTTATCATGGTTTATTGTCTATAATTATTGAAGTTGTCAGTAGAAAAAGATAGACAAATAAAAATCACTCTTGCCATGGTGGTATACACCTTTAATCTCAGCACACAGGAGGCAGAGGTAAGAGGATTCCCATGAGTTCGAGGCCACCCTGAGACTACAGAGTGGATTCCAGGTCATCCTAGGCTAGACCAAGATCCTACCTCTAAAAACCAAAATTTAAAAAAAAAAAAAAGGAAAAACAATTCATTCTCGTACACAAAGCCATCAAGTGCATCAAGAAACAGACAGTACCTTCCAGGTGGTCCCTTGCTTGTGCGGACTGCACAATACATCTGAAGATTAATGTTCTTGCAATTTGTAAAAGTTCAAAAAGTGATCATTTTGGATTTCTAGTTGTTTCTCCCAAGCTGTTGCTGACTTTGGTGGTGAAAGAGACTGAGACAGTCTCTGAATTCTGGGCCCTTGGGGCACTGTTCATCATCACAGCCTTCCTCATGGCTGCTCAGGCAGTGTAATTAGAATCAGAAAGTTTTTTGACTGAGAAAATGACAGGACACCAGAGGAAGGGCAGAGCAGTCCTCAGAGGGTAGGGGCATTGCAGAAGCAAGCCTTCTCCCCTGTGAAATTACAACTTATGACAGTAACATCCTGACAGCAATGAGAGTTGGTGATGATCATTAGGACACCAAGAGGGATAAACAGAGGCCTGGCTGTGAGCTCAGAGCACCCATACTGAGCCCAGGGCAGACTGCATAGGTGAGTGCTGCCAACACTTCAGATCCTTTTGCATTTTACCTGGGAAGGGAACCTGTAAGGAAAGGGTGGTTTACGGACAGGTGGTTGGAGTCCCCTCTCACTTTGGAAGAGGATGTCGGGGCCCAAACTGAATTCCATTTCAGTGTCATGAGAGAGCCTGCGTATGGGGGTTTGTGAGGTGCCCTGTGCCGGAGCTTCTCATTACACAGACAGGGAGGGATAGGAGACACAAGATGACATTTCAGCCTGGACTTGGGGAAGTGCTGATTCTGTGGATTTTTTCCCACTGCCTTCTGTATCTGTCCCTCGAAAGATTAAGACTTCATTTGAGCTGTGTGTCTTATTTCTTCAAAAATCAGAGGATGGGTCACACTTACCTTGTTTGTTGTGATTTCATTTATTTTGAATTTTTGCTGTGCTGGATCCAAACTACAACACTGTGACAAATTATAGCAAACGTTGAGAACTGTACATGAGGAGATGTAATGGACTAAAAATTGCTTTGGAAGGTGATTCATATGTTCTAGGCACTTCCTATGCACGATATTCCCCAACTCAATAAATTCTCACTGTAAAACCTCATGGTACAAAACAACATTACTAGGTTATAGATTAAAATATTGTGCCTAAAAGAGGCCAGATAGTATATTCAATGTAATCTATATAGGAATTGGAAAGCCTGGATGTGAATCCAGAGTGACTGATTGCAAACCAAATTCTTGTGAATCCAGAACTTTATACTTCTAAAATTTGTTATATTCCTTAAGCATGTGGTAGATGCAGAAAATACTGTCTTGTTTAGAATAACAAAAACTGAATTTATAGCCAGACATGGTGGCACACACCTTTAATCCCAGCACTCGGTTGGCAGAGGTAGGAGGATCACTGTGAGTTCCAAGCCACCCTGAGAATAGAGCAAATTCCAGGTCAGCCTGGGCTAGAGTGAGACCCTACCTTGAAAAACAAAAAAACCCTGAATTTATTAGTGTTACATGCCACAGTGAGTAACTTATTTTTTTATTTATTTATTTTTATTTTTATTTTTTAAATTTTTGTTTATTATTTAGTTATTTGAGAGTGACAGACAGAGAAAGAGGGAGAGAGAGAGAGAAAGAGAATGGGCACGCCAGTTCCTCCAGCCACTGCAAACGAACTCCAGATGCGTGTGCCCCCTTGTGCATCTGGCTAACATGGGTCCTGGGGGATCAAGCCTTGAACCGGGTTCCTTAGGCTTCACAGGCAAGTGCTTAACTGCTAAGCCATCTCTTCAGTCCCAGTGAGTAACTTATTAAAGTGCATTAATGTATCTGCATAAATTTCTCTCCCCAACAGAACAAGAGTGACCACACATGAGTAACTTATCCAGACCAGAAAAGGCATAGTTTAGGAAAGCAATGACAATTTCCTTATTAGAAATTCTGCTGCTGACATCACAAATGCTACAGAGATGTAGCTTAAAAAAATATTAAATACTAAGCATATCAATGCAGAGACATTGCAAATGAATGTTAGCCATAATTATAATTTGCTCAAAGGTAGTTCATGCCATTCAATACATTTGCAGAATGCTGGAAATTTCACCTTATCATACATGTGTGGAAACACTAAATACCTCATTGAATGTGTAATTCAAAGGAAACTGACTTCTCCAGACCATTCAGTTTAACAGTCATGAGAAAAGAAACTGTCCTCAACATATCTCCAAATTGGCCTGTCAGATCATCACCGTGCAGTTTTAAAGCCTAGATTCCTGTTCAATAGCTTATTCATGAATTAGTTTTGAACATGGAGTAGTAGGTGCTGCTGAGCTGAGACACTGGATGCAAAATCAGTGTGTCTCAGGTGTTTTCACTGTCTAGGGAAGAAAGCAAGGCCACAGACAATACACGGGTGAGATGAGGGAAAATGTACGTGACCAACTCTGACCTGATAAGTAAATGATGAGAAATTGGAAGCTAGAAGGGTGGTGGTGGAGCAAAGAAAAGCCCAGGACGGTTGTGTATATTCCTGTGGCAAAGTAAGTGGCAATGTTACATTTATTTGGTGTGAACTGAAAGTAATCAAAAGTAATTTGATATGGAAAGGATGCCAAGTTGTGGAGGAAAAATACAATCCAAGTTCACATGTAAAGTTATATGTGACTGCAAGAGGTGAAATTAATGAAATAGACTTCTGCTCCAAAAGTTCATTTTTACTCTAATATAAAAAGAGAAGGGGTTACAGAGATTGCTTAGTGGGTAAGGCGCTTGCCTGCAAAGCCTTTTGACCCAGGTTTGATTCCCCAGTACCCATGTAAAGCCAGATGCACAAAGTCGTGCATGCATCTGGAGTTCATTTGCAGTGGCTAGAGGTCTTGGTGCACCCATTCTGTCTGTCTGTCTGACCTCTCTTTCTCTCTTTCTCTCTCTCTGCACCCATTCTGTCTGTCTCCAGTCTCTCTCTCTCTCTCTCTCTCTCTCTCTCTCTATTTGTGAATAAATATTTTTTTAAAAAATAGAAGAAAGGTATCATTTTACAGTGGCTGCACATAGTGTAAGATCTAAGAAAGGACTGACTTATAGGCTGTGGCAGGAGGTCTGACTGTGAAAATAAACAAAACAAGCCTTAAAACTTGATCAGCAAGATTTATTTTTGACTGGAGTCCTTAGGACAAGACCATGAGCTTAGGAGCTGTTTCCATGGTGCTTTGTTGTGGGACAGAAAGAGAGTAATAACAGAGTAATTAGAAAGAAGAAAGAAATAATACCCAATAACTTATTAACTATGTACCAGATTTGGAGGGCAGATTTTATCACAGGTAGTCCAACCTTCAGCATTTTTATACTGTCAGATTACTAATCACTGTGTCATTTACGTTAAAAGGACTTGAGGAGAGCAGAATTCCATATAATCTACCCTGAGAAACCAGTCCATTTGGATAATCATAATTATCTGGAGAAGCCACAAGTCTTGGTCCATCCACAGTCACATGACAGACTGAGGCACACAGGGCAGTGAAGAGAATAAGGGCAGCACCAGCACCACCCAGGAGCTCCAGGTCATTACCTGATGCGAACAATGAAGGTGAGGAAGCATTGAAAGGTGACGCTCAAGGTAGTTATGGCCAAGTGGTTAAGGTGATGGACTTGAAAGGTAAATCTCAGAATTAGATTATTTTAGTACCTACAAAATGATTCTATAAGGGCTGGAGAGATGGCTTAGAAGTTAAGGCATTTACCTGTGAAATCTAAGGGACCCAGGTTCAATTCCCCAGAACCCACATAAGCCAGATTCACAAAGTGGCACATGTGTCTAGAGTTCATTTGCAGTGGCTAGAGGCCCTGGCATGCTGATTTTAAAAAAAATGATGCCACTGGGCATGGTAGCACACAGCTTTAAAACCAGCACTCAAGAGGCAGAGGTAGGAGGATTGCCATGAGTTCAAGGCCACCTTGAGACTACATAGTGAATTCCAGGTCAGCCTGAGCTAGAGTGAGACCCTACCCCTAAAAACAAAACAAACAAAAAAAAGATGCCATGAGTTTAGCTTTTGTGTGAGAAAAGAACAAGCATTTTTGACATTTGGGGTGATGGATTAAAAAGGATGTTTGGAAAGTATCTTAGATGTATTATCACAAGATTTGTGCTAAATGACAGTTATCAACAGCTCTGTGAGTAAAAGCATGTCAACAAAAAAGCAAAGACTATGATCAGGTGTCTGTTATGAAAGAATCATGAATATTAACATATTTCAATAACTCATTCTTTTCACTAAAATAGACATACTTGAATTTCTTAAAAATTTTTTTCTAGATCTGAGCATAAGGTCAGAAGATGATTTGGAATAATCTTACCCAGACAATAATCTGCCTTTTTCTTACTGGACCTGGAATTATGGGTAATATCTTAATATTCATGAGACATGTATATACTTTTGTCATGGCAAATGAGAAAAAACCCATAGACCTTATCTTCCTTCACTTGGCATTTTCAAATACACTCATGATTTGTAGCATAGTTATCAGAGATACAGCCACAATTTTTTATTTCCAAAACTTCCTAGGGGACGTTGGTTGTAAAATTGTGGTTTACTTGGTAAGGGTGGCTCGAGGCCTCTCCATCTGCACCACTTGTCTCCTCAGCATGTTTCAGGCTGTCACCATCAATCCCAGGACCACCCTGTGGGAAAAGCTCAAACCACAGACTGCAGGGCAGGTTCTTTTCTATCTCCTCCTCTTTTGGATCTTCAATTCTCTGATAAGCTCCAACATGTTGTGCTACATCACAGCAGGTAATAAAATGAACCAATCTCGATTTGGCAAGTATAGTGAATATTGTTATATGCTACCATCTAGGCTAATAGTGAGGTGGTCTTTCCTCTCTCTCATGGCTCTTCGGGATGTGGTCTTCCAGAGTCTCATGGGCTGGAGCAGTGGGTCCATGGCTCTGCATCTGTATAAACATCACAAGCGCGTCCTCTACCTTCACAGCTCCAGGTGTGTGAACATTTCCAGCCCAGAAATCAGAGCTACACGTAGTACCCTCATCCTTATGACCTGTTTCCTTTTCCATTACTGGGCAGATTTCATCTTTTCCTTCTACACAGGTTCCATGGTGACACATGGTTCCATGGAGACACATGGCTCCATAATTCTAAATATTAAAACATTCCTAGTACTTGGTTATGCTGTTCTAAGTCCCTTCATCCTTATCACCAGAGATGTCCATGTGACTAGATCCTCAAATATTCTCAAGATGGTACAGAAATTAAATTCTAAGCCTATTTCTCCATGAACTAAAGGTGTACAAAGACCATGAACTGCTTTCCTTGAATGATTTTTTTTAGTTGGATGGGAGGGGGGAGCATGGTTTTGCTATGTACCATAGACTATCACAATGTAGGCCAAGCTGGTTTTGAACTGACAATTCACCTGCCCCAGCATTCCAAATGCTAGAATTAGACATTAGCTACCACACTGTGCTTTGCCCTAATGCTCTTTTCCTCCTCCTCCTTTTTCTTGAGATCTACAGAATGCTTTACACTTGTTTTCAAATTTATTTACTGACCTCATGTTGGATGAATCAGAACACTAAAGGACTTATGCTAGTCTTAAGAATTCTGTCACTAGGCAACCTAAGACCTTTTCAGGGTGTCTAGGAAGTTCTAAAATTCTTCCTGTCAACCCATTCCCTTTTAGCTACTTGTTTGCACTTATAAGGCTACTGGAAGCAACTGAGCTGCCAAAAAAACAAAATCAGTATTTCCTTAAAACCCGAAGGATAGCCCCCCAAGTAGGGGAGGCGGTCAGGAGACGTCCTCCGAGGTCGGCTCTGCGGGCTGAGCGGCGTCACCGGGAAAAGCGAGCGCGCAGCAGCACAGCGGGTCTGGTCCGCGGCGGGTTCGAGCGCGGGGAAGCGCCATGAGCGCCCTCCCAGCACGCTGCCCGGGCACCCGGGGCGACCCAGACCCGGGCGCCCCTCGCCGTAGGCCATCCTGACCCGGGACGCGGCCTGAGCGCGGGATCCGAACTGCGCTCACGGTGAGGACCAAACCAGCGCTGGGCGTCGCTCCGGCGCACGGAGCAATGACGGGAACGGACACTGTGACGGAGGGTCATCCGGCCCCACTTCCGCTGACTCTAAACGCAGACCCTAAAGGAACTTCCGGCGTTTGTTCCGTCATCCTGTTTCCCCAGGGATCCCGAGCGCGCGTCCAGAGTTCCGGCGCCGTCTTCCCGGAAGCTCGAGGGCGGACTGGTTTCCGCTGAGCACGCGGGGACGGCGGCGCTGAGGGCGCGCAGCGGGCACGAGCGGAAGCCGAGATGGACACTTCCTGCCCAGCACCCAGGATCTTCCGGGCGGGAAAGTCCCGTCCGCCGGAGGAACAGTGATGCGCCACCCTTGCTTCTGCTCCCTGTGCTTCTGGGGCGGAGGGACGCTCCTATCTGCGGATGTCGGCTGGAAGCGGAGCCTGTGTGCATCAGTTCATTTGGGCTGAGTCCCAGCTCCAGATTGTTGAAACTCTCCAGGGGCAAACAAATGCAACAGGCCCAGACCTTGTTCTCTTACAGCTGCTGGGTTGGAGGGGTGGCTCAATGGTGAAGGCGCTTGCTTCCCTGCAAAGCATGACGGCGTGGGTTCGATTCCCTTGTGCCCATGAGAGCCAGATGTACAAAATGGCGCCTGTGTCTGAAGTTCTTTTGCAGTGGCACAAGGCCTTGGTGTGCCCGTTCATTCCCTCTCTCTTTATCTCTAACTCCTCTCCTTCCAAATAAAATATTTAAAATACAGGTGTCTCTTTATACTAAATCAGAGTTTAAATAATGATCAACTTGATTAAAATTTGGAGTGCTTTGAGACAAGTGAATGGACAGAGAGAATGACTCACGCAAAATAGCTTGAGAGTGTTTACAGGAAATATCCGTGTCTTAGGATCATGTGAGTAAGAAAGGTCAGAATCCAACCTGGGATTTCCATCTAAAGCCACTCGTTTTCTCTGGAGTTTTTAAATGGGTAGGTAGTTTAAACATACCATGCCAGAGTGTACATGCTGAGACTCAAATCACAACCTGGACATCACTCCCCCCAGCACACAGTGCTTCATGTATGTGAAGTTATCCATATACTCAGGGTAGGTTAACATGTCCTCTTCAGAGTCATCACTTGGTGAGTGCAGTGGTAGCACCTGAAAACACCCACCACATTTCAGTATACAGTGCAATATTATTTACAGGCATGATGCTGCACATTCAATCTCTAGGCTTCCTCACCCTGTATAAAAGCAACTTTGCACCCTTTAACCCACATCTCATGGTTTCCCCATCTCCTCCTCCCTGTTAACCACAGCTCTGCCCTCTGTTTCTGAACACTTTCAATATTTCAAAAACTGTTCTTGAGACTGGAGAAATGGCTCAGCGGTTAAGGTACTTGCCTGGAAAGCCTGACGACCCAGGTTCTATTCCCCAGTGCACCCGTAAAGCCAGATGCACAAAGTGACACATGCATCTGGAGTTTGTTTGTAGTGGCTAGAGACCCTGGCATGCCCATTCTCTCCTTCTCTCTCTAACCCCCCCCCCTTTCTGCTTGAAAATAAATAATAAAATATTATTTAAAAAAAAAAAAAACTTTTCCTAGCCAGATGGTTGGTGCATGCCTATAACACCAGCAATTGGGAGGCAGAGGTAGAAGGATCCCTGTGAGTTCAATGCCACCCTGAGACAACATAGTGAATTCCAGGTCAGCCTGGGCTAGAATGAAATCCTTCCTCAAAAAAAAAAAAAAAAACAAAAAAAAAACTGTTCTTCCATTTCTTATAATGACTATATGAATTTACATATAACTTTTAAAGAATCCATTGAATGTAATAGACAACAGGCAACATATTAGATCATATAAACAGAATGTTTTCAGAAGAAAGAAATTTTCATGTAGCCCATTTGGTGAATAAAATTTCAAATCTATATGTGTATGTAATTTTTACTAAGGAAATTATCAAACACATTAAAATTGATGTAATAGGTAATGAATTCTAATGTACTTATCCTTATTATTAACATCTTCCTCTTTTTTATTAAGTTGTTGAGGATGTCCATGGTAAGTTTCGGTTGTATGACTTTCATCTACTTTCTGTTGATTAATCTGATTCTGCAAACTACACAGAGAGGACAGAGTATGGACATAGAAAATTTTTAAAGCATAATATGTTGATTTTTAACCCAAGTTTGAGGGTTAAATGCCTGAAAACAATTTACAATGCTCTGTATAATTTGATTTCAGGAGCTGTCCAAATGCATAAAGCTAAGTTGTGTAATATCTTTTATAATGTAAGAATATCTAAGGTGGCATTATGTAGCCCTCAGGCACCAAAACATGAGCCTTAATTTGATCCTAGTGATATTTACTGATATTATATTTTACGGGAGTAACACAATAGGTGGTTATAATGTAATGACATTGAAGCTCTAATTGAGTATGTATGCCATCTAATTCTCTTCCCATCCAAAATACTGCTTCCTTTAAACTATTTAATTCTTCTACAAAATGTTAAACATGTTACAGTTGGGAAGAGTTTGAGCAATTTAGTTACCAAAAGTATGTGTATGAATTCCTTGGGATAGAGCTACAGCTGATGTAGCAACTGATGCAATAACACCAATAATAAGAAAAAATAACATGAACAATTAAACCTATCACGGGTGAATCTTTCCCCTGACTTACCTCTTCTGTGAACCCAGTTCTAACCAGACCCGTGAACTGGTCATCAAACACCACCTCCCTCATATTCCCCCAATAATGATTGCTCTTCATCTATTTGTCTCTATTCCCTAATATTCACGGAGACCTTGGTGAGCATAACCAAGAATCACTAAGAATCACTAAGGCCTTCTATAAGCCAGTTTATCAGAGACTAGTTGCCCTTATATTGCCTCAGATTATCCTTTGTCCCACTGAGAGACTTGTAGTTACATTATCAAGTTTCTGCGTGTCCAAGGCACACTAAGTCTAGTCTTGTCTGGCTCCATGTCCCACAACCTTAGACACTGGGTTATGAGCAGCTCTTCCATTCTTTCCTTAAAATTCACCCTATTACAGCTACCTACTCACCGCTGGGACAAACATGCAACCCAGTACAGCTTCTGGGAGGAAAATGTTTATTTTGGCTTATAGACTCAAGTGGAAGCTCCATGATGGCAAGGGGAAATGTGGTATGAGCAGAGGGTGGGTATCACCTCCTGGCCAACATGAGGTGGACAACAGCAGCAGGAGAGTGTACCAAACATTGGCAAGGGGGACCTCTACTGTAACACCCAAAGTCTGTCCCCAACAACACACCTCCTCCAGCGAGGCTCCAATTCCCAAATTTCCCTTAGCTGGGGATGTAGCACTCAGAGAACATGAGTTTATGGAGGACACCTAATTAAAACAACTACACTCCCCTAATTTTAATAGTTCAGATACAGATAATTCCCTCTTTTCCAAGTTTCCTTTAATGTTTCTATGAGAGAGAGAGAAACAAAGAGAAAGAATTGGCAGGCCAGGGCCTCTGCCCACTGCAATCAAACTCCAGATGTGTGCACCAACTTGTGTGAATGCATGACCTTGTGCACATGCATCAACTTGTGTGTCTGGCTTACATGGGTTCTGGGGAGTTGAACCTCAGTCCTTGGACTTCTCACAAGACATATCTCTTACCCTTCTGAACCATTTTTTAAGACCCACATCTTCATGCTGAATCATAGATGTTTCCTTTTCCTGAATTAAAGTTTCGAACATGAAGGATATCCTCCATCACTTCTACCTTACTCTCCTTTACTATCTAATGCTTTCTGTGTGGTGTAACAGTTTGGATTATCCTTTTAGCACAAATGTAGCTTATACTCTCCTTTGCATTCTTAAAGTTGTAATGGCAAACCAACCCCTTCATCTCATCTTTCTTTGTTGTTAGATATATAACTTACTTCCTCATTGATGGGACAAAGCACCCAACCATTAGCAGCTTGTGCAAGTAGTTTATGTCTACTTATAGTTTTGTTTGTTTGTTTGTTTGTTTGTTTGTTTGGTTGGTTGGTTGGTTGGTTGGTTGGTTGGTTTTTCAAGGGAGGGTCTTGCTCTAGCCCAGGCTGACCTGGAATTTGCTATGTAGTCTCAAGGTGGCCTCGAACTCATGGCAATCCACCTACTTCTACCTCCAGAATGCTGGGATTAAAGGTGTATGCCACAACACCATGCTTTACTTACAGTTTTGATGGGAAGTTTCACTGTGGTTAAAAGAATGACAAGAATAGCCATCCAGACAGGCTGGCCTAGTGATTAAAGGTACTTGCTTCCAAAGTCTGATGGTTGTGGTTTGATTCCTCAGTACCCACATAAAGCCAGATGCACAAAGTGGTGCATGCATCTGAAGTTCATTTGCAGTGGGAGGATTCCCTGGTTCACCCATATGCTCTCTCTCTCTCTCCCTCTCTCTCTGTCTCTCTCAAATAAATAAAAAAAAATCATTTTTTACAAAACAATGCAAATTCTTCTGAAAGTCAGAAGGGAGAATGCTGAACAGGTCTCTGTTCCCTAAGATCAGCATACAGAGACTACTACAACTGTGGCAGTGGAAATTGACAGAATTTCTCACATGATACTGGTTTTAAAGGCATGAAAATGGCTGGAGGGATGGCTTAGCAGTTAAAGTGCTTGTCTGCAAAGCCTAAGGACCCAGGGTTAATTTCCCAGCACCCATCTAAGCCAGATGCACATGGTTGCACATGTTTCTGGAGTTTGTTTGCAGTGGCTAGAGGCCCTGGTGTGCCCATTCTTTCTCTCACTATCCGACTCTTTCTTTCTCTTCCTCTCCCCCCCCCCCCAAATAAATAAACAAAATTTTAAAGCATGAAAAATTCAAGGTGTAGCAGTCACGGGTTGTACCATGGTTTCAGATAGCTTCTGAAGGTAAGCAATGTGAGGCAAGGCCTAGGCCCTGTGATGCCACTACATGGAGCTGTCAGGGAAAACTCTGTTGCAATGTAGAGCCCAAAATGTTACAGATGCAAAAGCTACAGGACATTCATCATGGAAAAGTGTAGTCTCAGGGAAGATTCTTCCCAGGAGAGAGTCTATAGGAAACACAGCTAAAGGAATGGGGCTACCCACTCATCTTGAAGCTCAGATAATTTTGTCATGGGTCCCAGATTCTAGACATAGAGCTGCAGGGGGGGGGTGAGCCTTAATACTTTAAGTCCCACATCTGGTGAGACCATTCCTGACCCAAATAGACTCCTAGCCATCTCATGATCCGAACCATATTTAGTCTGAATTTTAAAGTCCCCATAGTCTTTATTGTGCTGTCCCTGTTCAAAGTCCAGAGTCCTGAGTCTCATGTGATGCACAAGGCAGTCTCTTAACTGTGAGCCCTACAAAATCAAAACACAATTCATAGCTTTCCAACATATAAGGGCACAGAATAAACATTTCTATTACAAACAGGAGAAATGGGGGCATAGGAGAGAAAGTTTGGACCAAGGCAAGACTAAAACACATCAAGGAAAACATGAAACCCTACACCTATGTCTAGTACCCGAGATCCAACTTCATTTCGGTGCATTTACAGTGGCAGGAGGTCCTGACCTGCCCATTTTCTCATTCACTCATATTCTCTCTCTGTTTCTTTCTCTGTTCCTTTCTCTCTCTGTCTCTCTCTCTCTCTCTCTATCTCTCTCTCTCTCTCTCTCTCTCTCTGTGTGTGTGTGTGTGTGTGTGTGTGTGTGTCTGTCTGTCTGTCTGTCTGTCTTCTCTCTCTCATAAAGAAACAAAAGAGTTGAGAAGGAAGGAAAGTGACTTGTGGTGTCTTTTATGAACTGATCCCAATTCCAGCTCGCAACTTGGGACTCTGAGAAGATGAACACAAGTCTGAGAAATGGAAAAGTCTGGTGTCGCTACCCTTCCCGTCCAGCGGAATAAGGCAACGGCAATCGGGAGTCTTCTCGAAGCAGTTTATTCAGGAATCCTTGACATCTGGGGGTGTGGGGCCCTGATAACAAGCCCTCCTCCCTTTAAATAGCCTGCCTAACCTAATCAGCAGCTGCCACGTGGGCGTAAGCAACAGGGCGCAGTCAACCACCTGATGGTGATCTAATCATACGTAGCGCTGTACATGCGCACTTTGCAGTGTGTACGAAGGGGAAGCAGGAAGTGATACTTAGTCATGATACTTGGCAGCCAGCCCAGGCGCCATCTTGTAATGGCCGCCATACTCGTGGAGACTTGGCAGGAAGCCCGGGCGGCCTTGGGGCAGCGACCTTGGCAGGAAGCCCGCGGCGCCCTTGGCAGGAAGCCCGGGTGGCCATCCACACCCGCTCTCCACATATCCCCCTTCTTTACTAAAAATGGCAGAGAGAATGCCTGTCTTAGGTTGTCCCAAGGACCAATACTCCTTACCCGTCATTGGGCAACAAACAGCTCGAGGTTTGTTCCCTGTCTTAGGTTGGTAGTATCCTTACCCGTCATTGGGCGACAAACAGCTCGAGGTTTGCTCCCTGTCTTAGGTTGGTAGTATGGTCAAGGAATCTTACCCGTCACTGGCTACTTCTCTAGCATGCCGAGCCACACCTGCAAGGCTTGTACTAAATGCGCTCGATCTTGTATATGCTTTGCCCACATGTTGCACATACACCACAGCATGAAGCCACTAATCAGAAGTAAGCAAAAGGCCATAGTCCCTATGCCCACCCATTCCTACAAGGTGAATCCAAGTAGACAATCCTGCAGCAAGGGACACATCCACTCTGGCAGAGTTGATGTGGATGATGGACAATTGCAGGTCTCTCACGAGCACATCATTCACGGGACCAATTGCCTGTAAGATAACTGGAAAGAACTCAAGACAAATTAGTCAAATTGTTATGTCAAAGTTGGAGGAAGCCAAGTACGAGTGCGGAGGCGAATGCCACGAGCTTCATCACGGATATTTGCAATTCGTTGAAGTAAGAACTGTAAGAGAGCAGGTAATAAGCACATAAGAATTACAAAACAAACCCCAAATGTGAGGAAATGTCCAATCCAGGCGTGAAAAGATCCCCAATCAGGTATTGCTGACTTAAGGGCTGTAAGTAAATCATTAGCTGCCTGAGCAGCATCAAAATTAAGATGAGCATCCTGTATTGCCAAAACTTCTGAATGTAAATTAATTAAATCTAAAGAAATATTATCATGATGCCATATTCCTTCCAAATGCATTTTTACCTTTTCCCAACTAGAATTAAATGTCTTAGATGTAATACAGATCCATTGAAAATCAGCATGGCATTGTAACCTAGTTTTGACTTTGAATCCTTGTATTTCTTCCCCCAAAAATCCAACAGTATCAAATAAAGCATCCAACTTTTCCTCTATCTTTCTATCAATACTTTCTTGTGTGCCCAATGTAATTGAAACATTTTTAGCTAAATTATTCACGAAATGCGCAGTATGAACTTCTTGTGTAAGTGCAACAGCAGCTGTAGTAGTAGAGGCTAATAAAGTAATGAAAGCCATAATACCAGCAATAATCAATCCTACAACTCTTTTTTGTCTAGTCAAACTATTTTTAACTTCCTCAATTATTTGCAATCCCTTCTCTGAATACCAAGGCTTAGTGAGCTTAACAGGTATCATAGCAAAAACAGGTTGTTTAACTATAATCATTGAGCTACTAGAAGAAGTAATACAATTAGACAATGAACAATTAGTACATGTGACATTAAATATACCCTCTGCAGCATTAATCCAAGTAACTTTAGTATTCCCAGACATTATAGCATAGGGTGGTGTTATACAAGCCATAACAGTTCCTTTTGTAGGATAAGCTCCGTCCATCTGACTGACCAGGAGCACAGGGCGGCGGCCATGGAGGCCCTGGAGAAGATGATGGAACCTCTAATTTAATTGAATCCACTCTTTCCACTAACTTCTTCAGCTCTTCATCTGAATCTTCCTCCTCTGAGCTTTTCCCTTTCTCAGACTCCTGGGATCGCTCCTCTTTCAACTGTTCTAAAACTTCTTTTCCTCTTTCAATTTCTGTTACGCACTTCCCTTCTCGATCAGTCAAACAAGAGTGAACAAGTTTCCAGATAGACTTTATTCCTGGAAGAGTCAGTCCCTGGTCTTGTGCAAAATCTATATCTCTCCCTAATTTATCCCAACCAGCAATAGTTAAGTGTCCAGAAGCTACAAACCAAGGAGCAATCTCATCTACAGCTTCTATGAATCTCTGTATGGTGGCACTCTTCAGCCCTAGTCCTTTCGCCTTCAATAGATCTTTCAGTACAGATGCTGCAGTTCTACTAGAAGAAGTATTACCCATTTTAATACGTATCACTTATTTTATAATACTTATCACTTATTTTATAATACTTATCACTTATTTTATAAATAGTTTCTCTTTACCGAGAACTTATATTTATCACTTATTTTATAGTACTTATTTCTTATTTTATAGGAAGGTTCTCCTTACTGAGAACTGAACTTATATAGAAGGTTCTCCTTACTGAGAACTGAACTTATATAGAAGGTTCTCCTTACTGAGAACTGAACTTATATAGAAGGTTCTCCTTACTGAGAACTGAACTTATATAGAAGGTTCTCCTTACTGAGAACTGAACTTATATAGAAGGTTCTCCTTACTGAGAACTGAACACTAAGTCCCAACTTACCTGGGAACTTACCAGCTAGCTGCAGTCTAGCTGCCCTGACTACTTCGAGTTCTGAGTCCCCGTACGGGCCACCACTTGTCGCTACCCTTCCCGTCCAGCGGAATAAGGCAACGGCAATCGGGAGTCTTCTCGAAGCAGTTTATTCAGGAATCCTTGACATCTGGGGGTGTGGGGCCCTGATAACAAGCCCTCCTCCCTTTAAATAGCCTGCCTAACCTAATCAGCAGCTGCCACGTGGGCGTAAGCAACAGGGCGCAGTCAACCACCTGATGGTGATCTAATCATACGTAGCGCTGTACATGCGCACTTTGCAGTGTGTACGAAGGGGAAGCAGGAAGTGATACTTAGTCATGATACTTGGCAGCCAGCCCAGGCGCCATCTTGTAATGGCCGCCATACTCGTGGAGACTTGGCAGGAAGCCCGGGCGGCCTTGGGGCAGCGACCTTGGCAGGAAGCCCGCGGCGCCCTTGGCAGGAAGCCCGGGTGGCCATCCACACCCGCTCTCCACAGTCTGGATACGAGAACTTGACTTGTTATTCACTTTTGTGTGTCACACACTTCTCTGAATACAATCACAGCTTCATTAATCCTGAGGTAAATGAGTGCAGTAACTGTAGAGGGAGAAAATAGTGCTTCAGGGACCAAGATTGCACAGAAGGTTTCCTTCTCCCTGAGAGGGTAACAACTATGGAAATTGAAGTGTCAGTGATACCAGTGGGAGCTAAGATTTTTACAAGTCTTAATGGTATAGATATGATCCAGGAAGCCTCATCTTGTCAGAAGCACTAACCACAGTTTGGATGCCCTACAACTGCCACAAAGAGTAGACCCAAGCACAGCTTCATTTACTCACATGGACCGTGTGCATTCCCTGCAGAGGCACATTCCTAATGCCTCTTTTAGTAAGAAGGGCTGTTGAAGAGAGGCTCTGCAAGACACAGGACCCTTGCTGTTTTGATGTCTGGAAGTACGTACACAGGCCAGATGGAACAGCAGTTGTCACTCCAAAGTCTTTGTTCTATGTCCCTGTGTTTAGCATCTGGATGGCAGGTCTTTGCATTTAATGGCCTTAAGACTTCTTTAATGGGCTGGAGAGATGGCTTAGGAGTTAAGGCACTTCCCTGTGGGACCCATGTTCAACTCCGCAGATCTCACATAAGCCAGACACACAAGGTGACATGTGCATAAGGTCATGCATGAACAGAAGATAGTACACACATCTGGAGTTCGATTGCAATGGCTGGAGGCCCTAGAGTGTCTCTCTCTCTCCCTCTCTCTCTCTCTCTTTCTCTCTCTCAACGGGACATTTGTGAATAATTTTTAAAAAGTGCCAAAGAGAAAAAAATAAAGCTTTTGGACAAAAAAAAATGTTGTTACATGCATCATGACTCCATTTTATAACATAAAATATCCAAATACTTAACATGAAATATTTTGCATGCACATGTTAACATTGCTTATGTTTCTTGGATCCAGGTTTCTCTAGTGTGAGAGATGAACTTGAGCCTCGTCAAGGGAACCACCCACTTCATGTTAACTGGACTTGGCCTTGCAGGGAACCTCTTGGTCTTTGTGAACGTTGTGTGCAGCTGTGTTAGGAAATCAGAGGAAGTCTGTGCACCTCGTTCTCACCCACTTGGCTCTCACAAACTTCGCAGCGCTTCTGGCCAAAGGGGTGCCAGCCACAGTAGCAGCTTTTGAGTTTAGAAGCTTCCTGGATGACATAGGCTGTAAGAGTGTGGTTTACCTGGAGAGGATGGCCCGGGACCTCTCCATCTGCACCAGCAGTCTCCTAGCAGTGGTCCAGGCTGTCACCGTCAATCCCAGGGACTCTGTGTGGAGGAGGCTGATTCCAAGGACCTCATGGCACAGCCTTGCCTTGTTGCTCATCTTTTGGATCCTCACATCCTTAAAGATCATGAATTTCCTCCGTTCCATCAGGCAAACCAGCACAACCATATCACAAATAAGCAAAGATACACCTATTGTTCATTTCTACAAGAAAGTCAAGTGGAGTGTTCTGATTATCATGGTTTTATACAATACTGCATTTCAGGGTGTCATGGCCGGGGCCAGTGGCTACATGGTGTTGCTTCTGCACCGGCACCACCAGCATGTCCTCTACCTGCGGAACTCCAAGCTGCTCCACAAAACTCCCCCTGAGCTGAGAGCCGCCCGGAGTGTCCTCCTCCTGATGCTGTGCTTTCTCTTCTTCTTTTGGATGAATTGTGCATTTTCTATGTTCTTAAATTCCCTATTAAAGAATAATTTCATGATGTTAAATACTCAACCATTTCTGACCCTTGGATATGCAGTTGTGTGCCCTTTTGTACTGATTCACAGAGATGGGTATTTGGCATGCTATGTGGGAAAGAAACCTATGCAGAAATTGTCTGTTTAGTTGACATTTTTTTCCCAATGAGTTTGTCAGAACTATTATTTCTGATATGTGGTGTATAAAACAAAATGATGCCAAAGTACTTGAGACAGATCAAGATCCATTCGAGGATGCCAGTTGTTCTGACCTGGAGCCCTGAGCTGACACAGAGATCACAGACAGCTGCAGTGACAGAGAAATCTCAATTTCCATCCTGCCACCCTCAAAAATGTCTTTGATTCTAACATTTGTGTAGCCTCCCATGTCCACTGTTCCATATCAGGGAGCAGAGTAAAAATGGTTAAGTTTTATCAAAATAACTGACACATCTATTTTTGCACCAGGATTCCTGCTTTTAGGACTTGGCCCTACATATATATACTTGTTCATTTATAATTATGGTAGAAAATGGTATACATTTACAGTTAATCATTTCATTTCAGTAAGTAACGATTTTAATTACTTTCCTGAAAGTATCCATCCATATAATGGGATTTTATTGAATTTATGAACGAATGATGAGTTCAAAATCTATTAACATGGAATTACACAAAAGGCATAACTTTACCAGTATGAAGGCAATTCCCAAGGGATGTGATTCAAATTCAGGGTAACATTTAATTTGATGTAATATATATGATAATTATGTGAATAGATGTAAAAGAAACTATAAATTTGGCATGAATGATTTGAGGTAAATGATTGCATAGCAGTTGAAATTCCATTTCCTGTTTTTCTTCAACTTCCATGTTGTTTAGAATATAGATTATTCAAAATGAACAAATAAATAATATTTGAACAAAATCTGTGAATTCTAAATATAATTTATTATGGCCATGGTATGCTCCAGTATATAATCAGTGTCTTTATTATCAACAAGCTATAAATTAATCTGAATTGATATTAATTAATGAAAAATTCTGTTTTCAATTACTTTAAACCAATTACTACAGGAATTTGGCTAGAATGCATAACTCCAGCAATCAGCCAGTTAGTAGTTCCATTTTAAAAATTATTAATGGGCTGCCAAGATGGCTTAGTGGTTAAGGCACTTGTCTGTGAAGTGTAAGAGCCCAGGTTTGATTCCCCAGTACCCACAAAAACCAGAGACACAAGAAGGCGCATGCATCTGAAGTTGGTTTTGGGTGGCTAAATGCCCTAGGATGCCTATTCTCTCTCTTTCTTTCTCTCTCAAATAAATAAGTAAAATAAAATTTTAAAAAATCATTAATGGTATTTTACTTATTTGTGTGCATATTACAAAAATCTTAGAAGGTATAAAGCAGGTTTATATCTCCTGTCCAAGAATTAACGAAGCTCAGGCTGAAGAGATGGCTTAACAGTTAAGTGCTTGTCTGTGAAGCCAAAGGACCCAAGTTCAATTCCTCAATATCCATATAAGCCAGATGCACAAGGTGGCACATGTGTCTGGAGTTCATTTGTAGTGGCTAGAGGCCCTGGTGCTTCCTTTCATTCTCTCTTTTTCTCTTTCTCTCTCCTCCTCATCATCAACCACCTCCTTTCTTAAATAATAGATAGATAGATAGATAGATAGATAGATAGATAGATAGATAGATGATAGATAAACCAGTAAATCAGGCACATGCCTTTATCCCAGCACTCAGGAGGCTGAGGCAATAGGATTGCTGTGAATGCATAGGGCTAGAGTGAAACCCTACCTTAAAAAGAATGAAAATTGCTTTAACATTTACAAATCCAAGTCACATGAAGTCAGAGTTATCCAGAGCTGCTGATGACCCATTTACTCATAAATACTATAAATACAGAAGCCCCATACTAGTGCCAAGTTATTTAACCTTTCTTTAACTGCCCTGTGAACACAGTCCTATCTGACCAAGTAAACTGGGCATCACACGTTGCCTTTCATGCCCAGTACCCTACTGTCATTTCTACCAAATTCTCTCTCTCTCTCTCTCTCCCTCTCTCTCTCTCCTCACTGTCCAGTTCTTCCTGTGAGCTTCTGTTTATGGACCAGAGGAGGTGCTCTGTAATGCAGACCTCATTTGTACTCTTGTTCCCTTATGTGTTCCCACACATAAAGCATAGAAAACTAGCATTTCCACTTGACTCGCACTTTTATCTAATTTACCTGCTAATCAGAAGCTGTCCTGGAGAATTCCAGTCACATTTCCCTTTCCCACTGCAACTCCTCCACATGGAGAAGGGCAGCCATAGTGGGACTCTTTCCACCCCCACCTTCAGATGTTTCAGCCTCAGTTGCATTTATGGTTTTTTAAAAATATATTTTTATTATTTATTTATTTTATTTGAGAGAGAGAAAGGCAGATAGAGAAAGAATGGGTGCACCAGGGCCTCTAGCCACTGCAAATGAACTCCAGACATATGCTCCACCTTGTGCATCTGGCTTGTATGGTTATTAGGGAATTGAACTTGGGTCCTTTGGCTTCGCAGGCAAGTGTCTTAACAGCTAAACTATCTCTCCAGCCCCTCAGTTGCATTTCTATCACCCATAGCAGGAACCCTGCAACCGCTTCCCCCAGATTCATCCTTAGTTCTGTCAGACCCCACAATGGGTGCCAAGTGTCACATGATTTTTGGTGGTGAGCACAAAAGAAACATATATTCACCCCAGCTAGAGCTTCATTAGACCAAAGGCATAATTTCATCCAAGCCTACCTTGATGAAGTAGTGCATTTTAAGGATTTCTTACAGGAGCCTGGATGACTCAAAAGTAGTTTGAATCACCTCCTCCCTTCCCCTCAAAAAAATCCACCCTCAACATGAGTAATGACTCATAAAATGCTGCACCAAGAGATCCAGACCACAGTGAAGCATTCTGTGTGCATTTCAGTGTCCCCCAAGAACAGATGCAGGCAAGGGTGGTGATTTGCAATCTCTGTTGCGGCTCTGGTGACCCTTCCCCATTGCTTCTATAATCAAATGTTAGCAGCCCACCCCACTATGACCCCCATGCTGCTACCACAGTGGTGTTCCGCTGATTTTGTTGTCATGACCATGGGCCAAGGTTAGTGTGTCGATCATCACAGTAACTCTGCCTCATGACACCCATGTTATGTCTAGAAGAAGTTCCACAATAACTTCAATGCTTAGAAGACAGAGTCCTCAGCAGTCACCATCATTTATGGTATCCCTAAAAGAAGGACTTGAAAGACAAGGAAGTGACCTATGAGGTGACACAGAAGCCTTCCCTCACACTGGTCACACCTTGGGATTGTGCGCAGGAGATCTGAATAAAAATGCAACTTGTCACAGGAATTTCCTCTCAGTTCAAAACTTTCTTTCAAATAAGTAACCCCTAATTAATCCTGAGGTGATTTCTGGCACAAGCAAGTGCAGTAATTGTGGAAGGAGAGGGAGCACTATTCTTTAGGGACTGGGACTCCGCAGGAGGTTGCCTTCTTCCTGACTGAGTGACAACTATCGCAATAAAAGTCTTTATGGGAGTCTGGAAGCCAAGAAACCTACAATCCCTGAAGATAGAAATTCAAACTGGGATCCCCTATCTTGGCAGAAAGAGGAACCCACACCCAGTCTGCACCACAGCTTCCACGGTGAGTAGACCTCACAATTCTTTAACTTACTCACGTGTGCTAGGTAAGTTTTCCTCAGAAAAAAAAAAAAACATGCTCCAATCTTCCTTTGATTAAGCAAGGAGGGAACTCAGAGGGATGTGAGGCTCGGGTCCTTCACCCTTCTACTATCTTAATCTATGTACCTGAGGCAGGAAAGATGAGGACCAGATCAGCAGCTGGCCCTCCAGAAATGTGTGTCTGGTGTCATATGAGAGATCTGTGCTCTGTTACCCATAAAGTTGTCACTTTATGTTCATGCAAAAATTAGAAAGATAGAAAGGGATGTTTACTTTCTTAGGAAAAATTGTTTATATTAGCATCCAATTTCACCTGAGAATATTAGGATAGTGTCAGCAATGTTCATTTTTGTAAGATTTGTTCATCCAATTTTTGGTTCACTTCTGTATTTTCAATACTGGTTATTATGTTGCTAACTGTAAAATCGTACTTCAATGATAATAAGATAGTCTTTTTAAAGATATCATCATCATTATTATTATTATTATTATCTATTAGAGAGAGAGGTAAATAGAGAGAGGGGGCATGCCAGGGCCTCTAGCCACTGCAAATGAACTCCATATGCATGTGCCACCTTATGGATCTGACTTATATGGGTACAGGGGACTCTAACCTGGGTCCCTAGGCTTCACAGTCAAGCGACTTAACCACTAACCCATCTCTTCTGCCATTCTTAATTTCATTCCATTTGAAACACACACACACACGACCTTTTAGTTTGCACAGAGACAAATCCTATAACTGAGTCAGAGCTGTAGAAATTTAGAAAGACAAGGACAGGGATGGAAAAAAAATAATGGAATTCCTATAAAGATATGAGGAGTTAAAACATTATTGAAGTCTCCCATGGCCTGCACATATTTTGATCATAGTAATTTTTTTCTGATTGGTAGATTGCTTGGCTAGAGAAAAGTTCTCACTATGCAGCCCTGGAAAGACTCAACCTCATGGGTGCTAGAATTACAGGTATGCACCACCATATCTAGCATAAATAATTTTTTTTAATTTTTTATTTTTTTTTGGTTTTTCGAGGTAGGGTTTCACTCTAGCCCAGGCTGACCTGGAATTCACTATGGAGTCTCAGGGTGGCCTCGAACTCACGGCGATCCTCCTACCTCTGCCTCCCGAGTGCTGGGATTAAAGGCGTGCGCCACCACGCCCGGCTGCATAAATAATTTTTAAGAACTCCAATCTCTGACTAAATATTTAATCACGTTGTATTCCAGCTTTGTTAGTGAGTGCTGTCATGCATATTGTTTAAGCTTCTAGAATAAAACATTAAGTGTGAGATACTTGGCATCGTACACTATTATTTCCTCTAATCCACTGATGGAGTCTATTCACCCAAGATATAATGGGAGGAACACAAATTGAAAGGCAGTATCTGATATTCTTGTCATGTGACTACCAGGTACTAATCCTGGGTACAAGCCAATATTACAGAATTAATGCTGCCAAACATGTCATGATTACTAAGAAGTAAAGGGGAAAGGGTTAAGAGTGGCATTTCAAGTAGATAGAATAGATGTAAACCCTGAATATTGGATCAGACATTCTGGTTTCCTTTACCTGGACATGCTGTCCATAGACAGATAGGTTTGTATGTGATGTGTGACACTGGAGCTCTTGGATGTCAGAGTAAATTCTAGTTCAGTCTTCACATCTGAAAATTGTCTTGGATTTGCCAACATCACAGTTACATGATTGTTAACTAGTTTGAGAATAAAGATACAGATGACACAATTAATTGAAAACATTATTTCTCCTAAACTTACACAGCACCTATAGAACACCATCATGACCCACTGTTTGGATGATCTCAATTCCACCCAACATTCTTGGCTACAAGAAGCCATTTTTAGAATTTCTTCATCCTATCACCTTTCTTTCATCACAATACATAATATGAAGTTGTCCTCTTTCTCCTAATCTGTGTTTGCAGGTATCAACACATAGAACAAATTCAAAATTCCCTTAGAAGCCAGGAATGGGACAAACTTCTCACAAAGTTGCTGGTAGAGCGTCATCCACGGTTCCTCTGGGGTACCTTCTCTGGCTACATGCAGAAAATTATGTGATTTATTTTTACAAACAAGAGACACTTTAAATGTCTTTGTTTTAGCTTCTGCTATTGACTGCTAACTAGAAAAACTATGTGGTTTAACTTCATACTGAGGCCAACAAAATAGTACTGAATACTTGTAAACAAATCACAGAATTAGGTTCAAGTTCCAATGTACCCCAGGAAATATAAGTTTATGACTTAAACATATAATAATATAATGTTTTTAATTATAAATGAGAAGCCAAAAAAAAAAATCTCTGGAAATCATGCACACAACAGGGGAGAGGTGACAGGAAAATTTGAATAAAACAAGAGACAGGGTAGAAATTGGAACGTGGCTGCATTTTGAGGTAGTAAAGAAGCTGAAACAACATGATTTCCCAAGTTTCTCTATGTGGGAGTGGGGAAGACAAACAGATTAAGCCTAAGCCCCCAACATTTGATGAAAATGTGATAAAATAAATAGGACAAGGGACAAATTAGAAAAATGTTAGGTTCACATCAACCATACTGAGACTGAACATGTTTGGGTTATATAAGGATTTGAGCACTTTGATTAGTTTTCTAACTGTGAAGCTCAAACAAATCTGAGTGGGGCTAGAGAGACAGCTGCTTAGTTAGGGAGCTTGCCTGCAAAGCCTAATGACCCAGGTTTGATTCCCCAGTACCCACGCGGACCCAGATGCACAAGGTGATTCATGGATCTGGAGTTTGTTTTCAGAGGCCCTGACATGTCCTTTCTCTGTCTCTCTTCTTTCTATATCTCTCTGCTTACAGCTAACTAATTTTTTTTTACACGGTGGATGTGATGGCACATGACTTTAATCTCAGCACTCAGGAGTCTAAGGTAGGAGAATCGTCATGAGTTCGAGGTCAGCCTGAAACTACAGAGTGAATTCCAGCTCACCCTGGCCTAGAGTGAGACTCTACCTCAAAAAACATGTGTGTGTGTGTGTATTTGGTTTTTCAAAGTAGAGTCTTACTCTAGCCCAGGCTGACCTGAAATTCACTAGGTATTCTACACTGGCCTCAAACTCATGGGGATCCTCCTATCTCTGCCTCCTAAGTGCTGGAATTAAAGATATGCACCACCATGCCCAGCTTATAATTTTTGAATCCGAGTAGAAAATTTAGATTTTTGTATACTAGAACTTAGGACAACATTTGAGACTGCATTAGAAACCAAAGAATATTACCCTCAAAAATAACCACAGATAAAGAAGTGTTCTTTGAATATAAAATTTGCAGCATTGTAGATATCATGACTGTCCCTGACACCACACCAGAAAAGAGCTATAGCATGAAACTGTTTTGTGCAGATTTACATTATCATCACAAATGTTTTCTCAAACAGAAGTTTGCTGGACCCAATTTTCTCAACCTATGACATAAATGGGTTTGAACCTTGTCAAGGGAGCAACCTGTGCCTCTTTTGCTGGACTTGGCACTCCGGATAATATCTCACATTTATGAGCAGGCAGTAATTAGAAATAAGTGGAAATAAATTTAATGTGGAGAGGATGCCAAATTGTGGAGGACAAATAGAATTAAAGCCAACATGTAAAATTTGCTTTTTTGTTGTTGTTGTTGTTGTCTGTTTGGTTTTTCGAGGTAGGGTTTCACTCTAACCCAGGCTGACCTCGAATTCACTCTGTAGTCTCAGGGTGGCCTCAGACTTACAGAGATCCACCTACCTCTGCCACCCAAGTGCTGAAATTAAAGGCATGCACCACCACACCCGGCTAACTTATAAGTTTTTGAAAGAGACTGTGGTGGTTTAATTCAGGTATCCCCCATAAACTTAAGTGTTCTGAATGCTAGGCCCCCAGCTGATGAAGATTTGGGAATTAACACCTCTTGGAGGCAGTGGTTTGTTGGGGTCAAGCTTATGGGCATTATAGCCAGTTTCCCTTTGCCAATGTTTGGTACACTCTCCTGTTGCTTTTGTCCACCTGATGTTGGCCAGGAGGTGATGTCCACCTTCTGCTAATGCTATCGTTTATCCCTGCCATCATGGAGCTTCCCCTTGAGCCTATAAGCCAAAATAAACCTTTTGTTCCCCAAGCTGCTCTTGGTTGGCTGATTTCTGCCAGCAATACGACCCTGACTGCAACAGAGATGGAACTGATGGAAATGATTCTGCTTCAAGAGCTTGATTTTACTTTAATATAGCCGGTGATACCACCTATACTATGGTCACATGTGGCAGTGTGAGATATTGGGGAAGACTGACTCACAGGCTGAGGCATTTTGTACTGAGAAAAATCTCTAGAATTGAACAACCCTTACAACACATAATCAGCCAGATGTATCTCTCACTGGAGACTCTAGGAGCAGAATCCTGGGCTGAAATCTGTTTTCCTGGTATTTAGCTACTGATGAAACTGAAAATAAGAACAGGATAAGATGGAGGAAAGAAAAGAAATGAATCTTAACATGATTCTGGCCATGTGAAAGATTGGGAGCACAAATTTTACCATAGAGTTAGTGTTGCCTTCGAGATAGGAGCATGGACTTCTCTGCTCCCCTAAGTCACTACCCTCTGTGTCATTTAGAGCCATTGTACACAGGGAGAAGGGTATGCCATGTAACCTCCCCTGAGCAACAGGTCCACTTGGCCAATCACAATCTTCTGGAGAAGTTACGTTTTCATTAGCTCAACAATCATGTGAGTGATGGCTGCATATGGGGCAGGAAAAGGACTGGTGTGATGCAACAAATCAGGTGACATTGCACATTAGGTGTGAAGAGGGAAAGGAAGGAGGCAAGTTGAGCTGACACTCTGGACCACTAAGTAATACCATGTATGTAACCTTTGTCTGGGAAGCAAATGGGCAAATGAATTTCAGATGTGAGGAATATGAGGACAAGAAGGCTGTTCTGGAAAGACAGGTAGATACATGTGCAGAGGGCGTGTGTCCACATGTGTCAGATCCATGTGAGAGGTGACAGTGGAAGCTAGACTAGAACAAGAAGAAAACCAAAGACGATGATCAGGTGCCTTGTCTGAAAGAATTGTGTACAATGACATAGTTAATAATCCATTCCTCTCATTAGAATAAAGAGAATCTTTCTTGTGTTTCCCGCATGTTTTCTTTTCCTTTGTGCAGGAAGTCAGATGATTTGGAATGACTTCATCCGGACATTAATCTTCGTTTCTCTAACTGGATGTGGAATTATAGCAAATATCCTAATATTTGTGAGACATGTATATACTCTTATCATGGGAATTGAGAAGAAGCCCATAACCCTTATCCTCAGTCACTTGGCTTTTTCAAATATAGTCATGATTTATAGTACAGGCATCACACAAGTATCTGCAGTGTTTTATTTGGGGAACTTCCTAGGTGATGTTGGTTGTAAAATTGTTATTTTCCTGGGAAGGATGGCTCGAGGACTCTCCATCTGCACCACCTGTCTCCTCAGCATGGTCCAGGCTGTCACCATCAACCCCAGGATGACCCTGTGGAGAAAACTCAAACCACAGACTGCAGGGCAGGTTCTTCCCTATCTCCTCCTCTTCTGGATTTTTAATTCTCTGATAAGCTCCAACCTGCTACAATATATCACAGCAGTCAGTAAAATGAACAGATCTGGAGTTGGCATGTATGATGTGTATTGCTATATGCTACCAAGTAGGCAAGTAGTGAAGTGGTCTTTCATCTCTCTCATGGCTCTCCGTGATGTCGTCTTCCAGAGTCTCATGGGCTGGAGCAGTGCGACCATGGCTGTCCATCTGTACAAACATCACAAGCGTGTCTCCTACCTCCATACCTCCAAGAGTATAAACAATTCCAGCCCAGAAATCAGAGCAACACTGAGCACTCTCATTCTCATGACCTGTTTCCTTTTCTTTTTTTGGGTAGATTTCATTTTCTCCTTCTACACAGGATACACAGTAACTCAAGATTCCACCACCTTTATGATTAAAAATATTCTAGAACCCGGTTATGCTGTTCTCAGCCCCTTTGTCCTGATCACCAGAGACGTCCACGTTGCTAAATACTGGTGTGCTCACTAAATGCTGAAATTACATTCTGCACATATTCCTCCTCGGAAGGAAGAACTGCTTTGCTCTTCTGGATAACAGGATCCTATTTTACTTAATCAGCTGAAGGTTGTGACATTTTTGTACAGGGGGTTCTGAATAACTATTTGCATCAATTTGATGTCTTGTATGTGTGTATGCGTGTATGACTAGGCAGTTTTGGACCTCCAGTTTCCCTGCAACAAACTTATTATTACAAAAATAGTTATAATAGGGCTGAAGTGGTGACTTAGTGGTTAAAGATGCATGCTTGCAAAGTCTGACAGCCAGGGTTAGATTCCCCAGGACCCATGTAATGCCAGGTGCACAGAGAGATGCATGCATCTGGACTTCACTTGAAGTGGGGAAATGCCCTGGTGCACTTCTTTTCATGCACACACACACACTCTCTTTGTCTCTCTCTGTCTCTCTCTGTCTCTCTCTCTCTCTCTCTCTCTCTCTTTCTCTCTTCCTCTCTATGCTCTGCCTCTTTCTTCCTCTCTTAAATAAATAAAATATTTTTAAATAATAGTAATAATTTCTGCCGCCTAATATGTTCCAAATCACAGGCATCAAAGGCTCAGGGAAAATTGGTTCTTTGGTCATTATCAGCCTGTTTGCATGGTGTTTGGCAACAGTACTTTGTTAAAGAAAGCCCGAACTGTTTAGCTTTGGGTACCTACTAAAAATCTGTGGAAGAATAATGGAATCTCTTCAATCAACAGTTTTGTTTTGTTTTGTTTTGTTTTGTTTTGTTTTGTTTTGTTTTGGCAGTTTTCTTTCTTCTAGACCCACTTGCAACCCTTCTTAAAAAAATGAGTAAGAATGTGTACTAAGGTTCTTTGTCCATTCTAACTAGATTGTTTGTTTTTCAGGTTGTGAATGGTATGGTTTATGTATTTTAGATAACATTTATAAAATATATGGCTTACAAATAATTTTAGTCACATTGTCTCATTATTGGTTCCATTCTCTCCAGATATTTTTAAAAAATATTTAGTTTTATTTGTATATTTATCTGAAAGAGAGAGAGTGAAAGAGGCAGATAGAGAGAATGGGTGTAGCAGGCCTCCAACCACTGTGTATAATGTAATTTAAAGATCTCATTTCATATTTTCCATGGAATGCCAGTTTTCCAACACCATTTATTGAAGTCTATCTTTTTTTCCCATAGTGTATCTTTAATGTATGCATAGAAATCAATTGACTGTGTATACTGAGTTTATTTCTGGCTGTAGTATGTTCCCTTTGTCTATACACCATTACCACACTGTTTACTTATAACTATCTTTGTGTTGTACTTGGACATCAGCTACTATTATACCTCCAACCTTCTCCCCCACAGAATTGCTTTGGCCTTTTGTGGTACCATTTTTATTTTATCTTATTTTTATTCAGTTTTGTTTTTTGAGGTCCTTATAGTTCACAGGCAAGCGCCTTAACTACAAAGCCATCATTCCAGCCCTGCATAGAAATTATAGAAGGAATTTCTATTGCTTGGATTTTATCTTGTTGTCTATAAGACACGTATATGCAATACTCAAGGAAGTTCTGACATCTTCAAACACTTGCACACAGAGCACAATGCCAACCTGAGGAACTCATCAGAACTGAGTAAAGACTATGCCAATGAGAGGAGTGTATCCCCTCAGGAGAATCAGGCAGTCCAGATTCCATGCTAAGTTTACAGTGAGACCCAGGATGCAACAGCAGAGGATCAAGGGCCACTCTGTTTTGGATACTGCAGACCAAAAATCCCAGGTTCTACAAGCAGGGTGTTGTTCTGGACAAAATTAGGAGTCTTCATCTCCTCCCTCAACCTCTCACTCCCACTTACCCAACTCACCACACAGGAGGACAGACTTGCTTCTGACTAGGGAAGTATTTTTTGAGAATATTAGGTTTCTGGTCCTTCCATTTCAACCCATTCTTTCATCACATCGATAAGTTAAAGATGACAAGGGAGGAAAGGAAGACAAGAGATGAGACAACAACATAGGAACAGGTCTGCAGAGCTGCCTGTGGTGAAGACACATGCAACTGCTTTCTCCTTGGATCTCCTCTGCTGAATAATAGACGAATGAAGACTAATGGCATCATTTCTTAAAAAGTCCTTAGAAACCCAGAACAGATATGTGGTCTGATTTTGCATTATTACTGTCCTCTGAAAGAGAGAATAGTTGCAAAGAAGAAGGGATTCAATTGGGGGAGTTGGAAAAAGGAAAAAGAGCTAAGAATGGTGGTACACATTTAATCCCAGCACTCCCAAGGCAGAGGTAGGAGGACCGCTGTGTGTTTGAGGCTACCCTGAGACAATATAGTAAAGTTCAGGTCAGCCTGGGCATGAGAAAGATCCTCATTTGAAAAAAAAAAAAAAGAGGATAATGATGGTAATGGAAGGGGCTTGTTATGATATAATGTTTATATGTGTGGAAATTGTCAAAAAATGTTTTCATTTTATTTATTATTTAAGAGACAGAGAATGAGAGAGAGAGAGAGAGGGCCTGACGGGTCCTCTAGCCACTTCAAATGAACTCCAGATGCATGCACCAACTAATGCATCTGTCTGGGGAAGAGAATCTAGCTCTCAGGTTTCACAAGCGAGCACCTTAACCAATAACCTAATTCTTTAACACAAAATGCTTTTAAAAGAAATTCTCAAAGGTGGAGAAGATGACTTGTTGCATGCAACCAGCACATAGATCCAGAAACAGACACTAACTCCCAGGAACGTTCCCTGCTGCTCTGTCCTGGACACCACACCTCAGTACCGTCCAGTGATTGTAGGACTTGGTGACCCTTTGCCAATGCTACTAACCCTTAAGTGTTGAGAAAGTGACCACTTTGAATTTTCCAAAGTTTCTTTCAAGTTGGTTCCTGGCTTTGGTGGTAAAAGGAGGGGAAGGGACAAGCCTGGAGCAAAAGGCAGGAAGCCAGGACCCTCGGGACACTGTTCATCATCACAGCCCTCCTCCTCGTGGCTACACTGGCACTGTAATTGGGATCAGAAAGTTTCTGGGTACTGCAAATTGTAGGACACCAGGGACATCGCAGAGCTGGCCTTGGGGATAGACATGTACAGAGGGAGCCACAATGTGTGATGGTGACATCTTTACAACAGTGAGAGTTGGCCTTGACAACTGGGAACACAAAAGTGATGAAGAGGGTCTGGCTGTGAGCTATCACAGCGCCCACACTGAGCATGACACAGACTGCACAGGTGAGTGTTCCTGATGTGACAGAAGTCCCCGCCTATGACCAGGGTAAGGAGGCTGTGAGGCAGGGCCCCTTAGGAGGAGCTAGGGGCAGAGAAGGGTCTGGGCTCCCTGTGCACAATGGATGAGGAGGAGGTAGGATCAGTGAGAAGAGGGGCTGTTCTTTCTCCACTGCCATCCAGAATTCTGTTCGGTGTCATGAGGGAGCCTGTGTGCTGCAGCGTGTGTGCTGCCCTGTGCCAGAGCTGCCCACTCCACAGACAGGGAGGCACAGGATGGCATTTCCCTGCCTGTGCAGAAGCAGTTAGTCTCTGTAGCTTTCCTGCAGTCTGGTGTGCTTTTCCCTTACGACAGTGAAAGGTTGTTCTAAACTGTGTCATACCTAGTTGCATCTGCCTTCTTGGGATAGAGCTCTTTTCCATTCTGTATTACTGTCTTTATTTTTAATCTTATATGTTGGCTTTCCTAGACCTAAGATATAATACCATGGATATTTACCAAAAGTTGTGGGAGAAAACTGAGCTGAGAACACATATTAACACTAGCTACAGGTGTGGGAGCAAGTGTGTTTAATGCTTGCTTAACACTTCCCTAAGCAGCACATGCCTTTCTTGTTGAATCTTTTGAATACAAGGTGCCTTGTGACATGTTCAAGGTCGTGTATTCAGCAACTGAGAAATCAGGATTTGACATTCAGAATGCCTGAATACAGGATGTTTTGTGCGTCACAGACCTTATCTTTCTCGGGTTTAATCATGTGTCAGGCATCTGGAACTTGTATGCACCACTGGCTTTCTCACCAGTTTCATACAGAATTGATTAGGCACGCAAACCACACTTTGGATTTCTTAAATGCTGGAGGAAGAAGCTTGTGTAACCATATTAAAATATACCCATAAGCTTCTCTTCGAAACAGCCAGACCTGGTGTGAACATACATTCAGGACTTCCCAGCTCTCTTATGGTAGTGATTAGAGAAGCAATGACCACTTCCTTATTCACACCTCTGGTATTGATGTCTCGGAGAACAGAGTTACATCTGAAACATTTACCCAGTCATAGGATCAATGCAGAGACACTACAAATCAATATTCACCATAATTATGAATGTCTTAGAGGACAGTACATGTCATTCACCCTGTAGGTGGAAGCCTGCATGTTCCCCTCAGCATATGGGGGAGGACACACTGAACACCCTACTGCAAGTGCCACCCAAAGTGGACGGACTTCTCCAGGACATGGAGTTTTAACAATCATTGGAGACCAACCAAAATATTTCTCCAACTTAGCTTGTCAGATCATCTTGGTGATTTGCATTGTTTTAAAAACCAGAGCCTCGTTTAGCACCTGTTCATTAACAACTTTGCCCATGTAATATAAGTGCCGTGGGAGGCAGCTTAGACAATACATGGTGTTCTCACTGTCATATGCAGGAAGGAAGCAGATACACATGCTACACAGGGATTTGGGGAAAGTGGATGTGACCATAATATGAGCTGGTTTGTGAACAATGAACAACAGGTATCTATTGAGGGTGATGTTTGAGCCCAAAACAGGCTGGTATGTTAGCAATATCTGTGGCTATGAAAGTTATCAGAAACAAGTTAGATGTGGAGAGGATTCCAATTTGTGGGGGACAAGTAGAATTCAGACTGATATTTAAAGTTACATGTTTGTAACACATGAATCTGATAACTAGATTTCTGCTTCAAAAGTTCATTTTCACTCTAACGTAGAAAAACAGAAAATACAATAACGTTTAGAAAGTGATCACATTAGCTGGGTATAGTGGCACATGCCTTTAATCCCAGCACTTGGGAGGCAGAGATAGGAGGATTGCCATGATTTCAAGGCCACCCTGAAACTACATAGTGAAATCCAGATCAGCCTGAGCTACCGTGAGACCCTACCTCAAAAAACCAAAAAAAGACAAAGAAAAAAGAAAGAAAAGGAAAGTGATCACATATCTATGGGATTTTGTTTGTTTGTTTGTTTTTGAGTTAGGGTCTTATCCCAGACCAGGCTCACCTGGAATTCACTATGTAGTCTCAGGTTGTCTTCAAACTCACAGTGACTACCTCCTGAGGACTGGGACCCATGTGATATTTTAAGAAGTATTGATTATAGGCTGGGGCATTTCTAACTAAGAAAACAAAAAGGCTTAACAATCCTTAAAAGACACAACACAGCCAGGCATGGTTGTCCATGTCTCTAATCCCAGCACACTGGAGGCCAAGGTAGGTGGATTGCCATGAATCCGAGGCCACCCTGAGACTATGTAGTGAATTACAGGTCAGCCTGGGCTAGAATGAAACCCGACCTCGAAAAACAAAACAAACAAACAAACAAACAAACAAAAAAGGCATATTCAGCAAAATGCCTTTGGTTGGAGTCTGTGCACTCATTCTTTTCACTTGAGTAAACAGAGACAATCTGACTTGAGTGTCTCTAATGTTTTCTCTAGACCTGCATGAAGTCAGAAGATGTTTTGGAATGACGATGTCCAAACAATGATCTACCTCTTTCTTACCGTACCTGGAATTGTGGGGAATATCCTGATATTTGTGAGATATCTATGCAATTTTCTCATGGGGACTGAGAAAAAGCCCGTAGACCTTATCCTCATTCATTTGGCATTCTCAAATACACTCATTATTTGTAACGCGGTTATTAGAGAGAAAGCCATAATTTTTTATTTCAAGGTCTTCCTAGGTGATGCTGGTTGTAAAGTTGTGGTTTTTCTGGGAAGGATGGCTCGAGGCCTCTCCATCTGCACCACCTGTCTCCTCAGCATGGTCCAGGCTGTCACCATCAGTCCCAGGATGACCCTGTGGAGAAAACTCAAACCACAGACTGCAGGGCAGGTACTTCCCTATCTCCTCCTCTTTTGGATATTAAATTCTCTGATAGGCTCGAACTTACTGTACTACATCACATCAGTCAATAGTGTGAACAGATCTGTTGTTGACAAGTATAGTGGGTATTGCATTATGCTACCAAGTAGGCAAGCAGTAAGGTGGACTGTCCTCTCTCTCATGTCTATTCGTGATGTCATCTTCCAGAGTCTGATGGGTTGGAGCAGTGCGTCCATGGCTCTGCATCTGTATAAACATCACAAACGTGTCTTCTACCTTCGTAGCTCCAAGTGTGCTAACAATTCCAGCCCAGAAATCAGAGCCACACAGAGCACTCTCATTCTCATGACCTGTTTCCTTTTCTTCTACTGGGTAGATTTCATTCTCTCCTTGTACACAGGTTCCACAGTACCACAAGATTTAATCACCTTTATTATTAAAGGTTTTCTAGAACTTGGTTATGCTGTTCTCAGCAGCTTTGTCCTACTCAGCAGAGATGTCCATGTGGCTAAATACTGGAGTGCTCACAAATTGCTGAAATTAAATTCTACACCCATTCCTCCATGAGGATTGGGTGTAGAATACATTAAATATAATTAAATATTTAAATTAAATATTAAATTAAATTAAATTTATTAAATGAAATTAAATATTAAATAAAATACATTAAATTAACACGCAAAACATTAAATAAGATACATTAAAATTTTATTTGCTATGATTTTTAAAAAGGATTTTACTATGAAACTGAGTCTGTCCTAGAACTAACAATCTTGTTTCTTCTGTGCTTATAGATGGGAACCACTATACCAGGCATCGCTCTAATGTTCTAATCCATCCAAAAAATTAAACTAATGATTATTATAAAGGATTCCCCATTTAAAAAAAAAAAAGGAAGTATTGTACTAGGTAATTAAAGACTGCTTTCAAGGCCAGGCATGGTAGGTGCATGCCTTTAATCCCAGTATACCAGAGGACAAGGAGGAGAATTGCTATAAATTCAAGGTCAGCCTGAGACTACAAAGTGAAGTCCAGGTCAGCCTGGGCTAGACTGAGACCCTACCTCAAAAATAAAATTAAAAACAAGTAAATGAAAAGTAAAAAGACAGGCTGGAGGGGTAGCTTAACGGTTAAGGCATTTGCCTGCAAAGCCAAAGGACCTATGTCCGATTTCCCAGGACCCACGTTAGCCAGATGCACAAGGGGACACATGTGTCTGGAGTTCATTTGCAGTGGATGGAGGCCCTGGTGCGCCCATTCATTCTCTCTCTCTCCCTCTTTCTCTGTCAAATGAATAAATAAATAAATAAAAAATTTTAAAGTAAAAAGACTACTTTGGAGACAGTTTCTGGGAATGAAGATGCTCCCCAAAGGCAATGAATGCTTATTAGCCTTTTCTAGCAGCCTCCACTTCACAGAGGTCAGATATAGATCTGGCTTCTCCGTATCTCTCTGCCTAAAGGTGTTCCCTCCCTAGATCTGTTTTTCTTTAAAATCCACCTGAGTCCCTCTCTAGAAAGAAACTTCTCTTTCCTACAGTATTTCTCTTCCCTGGAGGATTAAGAAAGGAGCTAGGCGTGGAAGTATGATACTATGTAATTAAAGACTAATTTGGAGGCCAGACATGATGGCGCACATCTTTAATCCCAGCACTCAGGAGGCAGAGGTAGGATGATCACCTTGAGTTGGAGGCCACCCCAAAACTACATAGTGAATTCCAGGTCAGCCTGAGCTAGTGAAACTCTACCTTGAGGGTGGGGGGAGAATCCTGAAAAAATTAAAACTAACCACCTGCATAGCAATCTGCAGGGTTGGTCAATTCTAACCAACCTACTCAAGAGCCAGTACTAACCTCTAGGTGGGCTTTCCCTGCACAAAAAAGCCATGTACTCTGATGTTCTCTTAAGCACTATGACCTCTAAAAGACCCCAATCTGAGACTCAGGGATGGTCGTTTTCCATTTCCAGAATCCTCTCTTGCGTTCTTTTAGGTAAGAGATCTGCATTCCTTCCTTCTTTTTATTTTTACAGAGAAAGAGAGAATTGGCATGCCAGGTCCTCAGCCACTGAAATCGCACTCCAGACGTTTGTGCCACTTAGTGGGCATGTGTGACTTGTGCTTGCCTCACCTTTGTGCACCTGGCTTACGTGGGATCTGGAGAGTTGAACATGGGTCCTTAGGCTTCACAGCCAAGTGCCTTAACTGCTAAGCCATCTCTCCAGCCTCTCATCTTTTTAAGTTCTGGGCATTGCCATCTTCAGGAACACGACTCTTGCCTTCTCCTGGGCAGGAGCTCTCTGTACTCTTCGTCTTCCCTTTAAGTGCTTTGAGCTACAATGAAGCCTCTCTTAACTTCCCCTCTGATCTGTGGGTCTCTATTTTCTTTGAATTCCTAAGACATAGGCCTGGAGGCCACTGACTCAGTTGAAATTCTGGGTGACTGTGACATTCAGCTCCTCTATCTCCTGAGCTAAAGCCCAAGCAAAAGAGGCTCCTTTGTTCTCAGGGACACCCCAAATTCCTGTATCATGTTAGTGCGTAGGCAGGAGATATTGCTCTGTCACACTCAATTCCATCGCTTTGGGGATTCCAGGAATTTGGAAAGACAAAGGCTTACTCCCCTACATTCCACTATCCATATCACGTGCCTTTTACTTTCTTGTTGGTAATGGGAAAAAAGTGAATGCCATGTTGATGACAAAAATCCCTATTTTATTTACCCTATAGCCAGAGCATAAGGGCAAGTCAGGAAGGAGGGGTCAGGGCCGTCCTTTACACAGGGGTATCACAGGGCACCGCAGACGTGACCCGGAGGAGCTGACCCCGCAGGCAGGCAGCACAGCAGAGTCCATTTGCACTGGGTGGGCGTCGCTGGATCCAGAAATGCTGGAGGAGCGCAGGGACAAGATTCCCTTCCAAGGCTCTACGAACAGCGAGAGGTGAGGCTGGAGCTCAGGGCCTCGGCTCACTGCCCACCAGCCCCGCTCACCACCGCCCCGCAGCCCGCCTCACACTTCCGGTCGCTGCTCATGAGGCAGGTGCAGAAACATCCGGCCTGGGCTCAGGTTTCCGAGGCCCGTGGATCCCAGGCATCTTCCCGAAGCGCGAAGGCGGACTGGTGTCCGCTGCACACGCGGGGACCGAGGCGCTGAGGGCGCGCAGTGGGCACGAGCTGAAGTGCAGCGGACACTTTCTGTGCAGGAGCCGGGATGGGGTGAGCTCATCGCGGATGTGCGGGGGCCAGTGGTGCTGCGAGGCCTGCACGTGGCTGGTCGTGGACTGTGGGGTGCCCAGAGCGGGGAAGGCTGGGGTGTGCTCAGCGTCCCCACTGTGCTTCCTCCTGTAAGCCGCTGAATTTACCCTCCGTGTAGCTGCAACTTAGGCGTACCTTGTGTGATGATAAATCGTTTAAGACATGTGCTTTCAATACTGTGGTGCTATTACTAAATTTGCCCCTTCCAGAAAGGGGGAATCTTTGGGCAAGTTATTTCATAAATAACTTTTATAAGAATTATGACCTGATTTCTTCTGATCATTGGCCCCATGAAAAATTCCAAGCAGTGATATTGATGGGATGGAAATTTGTGTCTTGTGCACTTGGTTCAGTAAGCATTTCCTTCCAAATTATCCCACTGGACATGCTTATCACCTGGGAGAGCTGCTTCTTGGCAGCTCCTTGGAACCTAGTGTGGACAGCTACCAATGGCTTCATTAACGGACACATTCCACCCCACTCTGTACCCAAAGATAGAGCTATTTAATCAAAAATGAGGGCTGCAGAGATGGTTCAATGTTATAATAACAATAATAAAGCATTACTTTTCCATTTTTAGCCTGAAACATTGGCCACTTTGTAGTAGGAATCTCTAGATGACCCACACCAATGCAGTCTGCTCTCTTTTGCCCATCTCTAAGACTGCACCCTACTTCAGATCCATTGTTCTGTCCCTAAACCAAGCCCTGGCTCTGTCCATAGTCTGCATGAGCCTGAGACTAACTGAAGATGGTATTCCCTCTTCTCTAAGACTCATTCGTAGGGAAGGTGGAAAAACAAACGACCAGGCACAGCCCCTCTACCCTGTTCCACTCCCAGAATGTGAATCACCTTCACAGTGCATCCTCAGACCTTCGGTATGTGAAAGGCATTGTGGCAGTATACATTTTCTGAATGTTTCCATTGACTAGATTTATTTTCATACATTTAACTAATATTTTCAGCACAGAAAAATAAATTCACTTTGAATCCCAACGCTAGAACCTTTACATTAGGAAAACTCCTTCAATCTCCCAGACATCCAACAAGTGAAGTTGTTGAATTCTAGCTAATGTTTAGGGAGAAAAGACACTATAATTTTAATATTTCATTCTTTTGAGATTATGTTGCTTTTCTTATTGTTTTTCTGGAGAACTAAATCACTTATCACATAACGGCTGATACGCAAGCTTCATTCCATCGCCATTTTATCTGGTACCATTATTCAATTGAGATATTGCATAGAGTGTGCCAACAATCACTTTTATAATCAAATAAAATTGGGTGACCCTTTTCAGTGGGTAAACACATTACATCACATCAGTAACTGTCAGTTCAACTACACCAAGGTTTCCGAAGACAATGGCTTCTCAACCCAAGCAGTTGTAAATAAATTTTAGGAGTAATGACACCACCCTGAAGCAACCCGTTGGGGAAGGTTACCAAGGTAACCCCAGAGTACACTAACTTTACACACTCGTTTTCAAAAAGACACATTTATTCAGTGTCATGATCAGACTATTACAATCAACACCATGGGTGGAAAAAAAAAAAAAAAGACTACATTAAAACCCTTTGTTGGAATGCTTTACACTTTCCACAGAACAGAAACTAAAACAACCTTTATACACTTAGGCACAATACAGTCCTCGGGTTTCTTTTATTTTTGCCATACATATTAGTATTATCTAAACATGCCTTCTTTGTAGCAGCTAGTGAGTTCACAAAGCTGCTGTAACATGTAGCTTCCCTGTCACTTCTCTGCTGCTAAGCTTTGCTTCCTGGCAGTAATTAAAACCTCCTACCACCACCGTGGCTGCTGCTGCTGCTGCTGGAACCGCCATAGCCACCTCGGTTTCGTGGCTTGGCAAAGTACTGGCCTCCAGCACCATAAGGGCCAGGGCTTCTGCCTCCAAAATTTCCTCCCTTCATGGATCCAAAATTTGAAGACTGATGATCGTAATTGCCAAAATCACTGTGGCTTCCGCCACCTTCAAATCCGCTTCCACTACCACCACCAAAGCCACCTCCACCTCCTCCATTGCTATAGCCGTCATAGCTGCCACTCCCCCCATAGCCACCGCCCTGGTTCCCGTAACCATACCCACCACCACTTCCATGGCCTCCAGGGTAGCCAGGGCCGCCTCCTCCATAACCACCATCATTACCAAACCCATTATAGCCGTTCCCACTGCCACCGTACCCTCCACCACCCCACATGTCACCAAAGCCACCACGACCACTGAAGTTGCCTCCACGACCAAAGCCGTCATTGCCACCGAACCCACCTCCACGACCACCACCACCCGAGTTCCCAAAGCCGCTGCGGCCTCTTTGGCCGGATGAAGCACTAGCCATCTCTTGCTTGGACAGGGCCTTCCTGACTTCGTAGTTGTGGCCGTTCACAGTGTGGTATTTCTGAATGACGATCTTATCCACCGAGTCGGGGTCGTCAAAGGTCACGAAGGCGAAGCCCCTCTTCTTCCCGCTGCCTCTGTCCGTCAGGATCTCAATCACTTCCACCCTGCCGTACCGTGCAAAGTAATCTCGCAGGTGATGCTCTTCCGTGTCTTCCTTGATGCCTCCAACGAAGATCTTCCTCACCGTCAAGTGGGCCCCGGGTCTATGCGAATCCTCCCTGGACATGGCCCTCCTGGGCTCCACCACGCTGCCATCCACCTTGTAGGGCCTCGCGCTCATGGCCGCGTCCGCCTCCTCCACCGTGGCGTAGGTCACAAAGCCGAAGCCCCTGGAGCGCTTGGTGTCCGGATGCCGCATGACCACGCAGTCGGTGAGGGTCCCCCACCGCTCGAAGTGGCTCCTCAGACCCTCCTCCGTCGTCTCGAAGTTCAGTCCTCCGATGAAGAGCTTCCGCTGCTGTTCGGGCTCCTTGGGGGCCTGGGACTTCGATGCCATGACGGCAGGGCGACCGGAGGATGCTTTCGAGGACGCTTCCCGGCCGCTCGGGCGCAGCCTCTCCGCGCGCCTCCTTCGCCCTCGCTTATCTGTCCCGCCCGCCCCTCAGCCAGCTCTGATTGGCTGTTTCGATTCGTCTCCTCCAAATTGCATCGTCCGTGAAACATCCGTTGGGGCGTTGTTAAAAAAAAACCAAAAAGCACCAGTCTCCCGCCCGTTGGGGGCGTGGGGGAGGGGGAGGGCGGCGGACAGACTGCGCGTGCGCAGGGGCGGGAGTTTCCCGTCCTGCTTTGCGCCGGTGTTCCGCCGCCCGCCCGCCCCGCCCCCCTCCCGCCCCAGGCTGGTTTACGCAGGCGCTGTGCATCCGTTTTCGGCTGGCGGTTGGCGTTGCCCAGGCAAACGTGGTAACGGTGGTCGGGGGAGGGGGCGGGGTGCAGGCTTCACCGCGGAAGAATCGAATCGAGCAGACCATCCCTGTGCATGAGTGGCCCCTGTACGTCACGGGGAAAGGAACAGAGAGGGTTTTTTTTTTTTTTTTTTTTTTTTTTTTCTGAACCGACTGCCATTGGCCCGTGATGACGTGGAATGGATGGACCACGGGGTGCGGAGGGTGAAGCCCAAAGCTCAAAGACAGAGCCTGAGGCTGTGGAGCGAACGTATTTAGAGCACACAACCCCTATACATAAACCCACTAGGTACTTGGTCACAATCCCTTCCCACCAGCCGCCTTTTTTCCCCTGTCACAACTCTACTCCAATGAATCCTATCTTTCCCCACGTATTCCCTCTTTCTTTTATTTGAGGTCTTTTAAGGTTTTTTTTGTTGTTGTTGTTCCTTTCTGTCATCCACATCCATCCATCAACAGGACAGTATGTTAATTAGCTCAATATTATGCAGGTTTCGTGCTGTGAGGTCATGTATGCAAGCAGCACTTTGTGTTGGAAAGGCAGTATTCCAAAACACTCTTCCCCAACTTTTTGGCTCTTACATTCTTTAGCATTTAGTGGCTTTGTTTCTTTGAGGTAGGGTCTCACTCTAGCCCCCCGCTGACCTGGAATTCACTCTGTAGTCTCAGGGTGGCCTTGAACTCACAGTGATCCTCCTACCTCTGCCTCCCGAGTGCGGGGACTAAAGGTGTGCGCCACCACACTCCGCTCAAGTGTCACTTTTTTAAACTTTATTTTTATTAGTTATGGACATGCTTAGTATGTAAACAACACATGTTGGTACCATCCTTTCCCTCATCTCTGCCCCTTTCTCGAAAGAGCCCTCCTTCTTGGGGACATCCCCATGGGGATTGTGGGTCCTGCATTGTGGGGGCAGCGGTCAGTTATGGGGGAGAGGCAATGCCTCTTTTTATCAGCACTTTGAAGAGTTTTAAGTCTACCCAGTACTCACTGCCATCTGGAAAACAAAAAAGCTTAAAAGCTGACTTAATTATGTGTGAATCAACAGAAATATTTAGTATGTGCACACTAGCAAGCTCCAGAAAAACTCAGCACTTTAAGCATGCGGCTGGGGATTGGGCCCAAGGCCCTGTGCATGCTAAACACACGCTCTACCACTGAGCTACATCCAGGTGAGACTAACGTTGTGATGCACACCTTTAATAGCCCAACCCTTGGGAGGCAGAGGTAGAAGGATTGCTGTGAGCTCAAGTCCTCGGCTAGAGTGAGCCCCTACTTGGAGGGGGAAAAAAAGAAAAAGAAACACTTTACACCCATTCAACCTTTTATAATAAGAGTCCGTCACTGGCCCAGACACAGTCAAAACTGGAGGACATGTTAAAGCAAAGTAAACCGAGCCCAGAAGACAAGTCCACATGACTTCACACTTGTGGAATCTGGCAAAGCCACCTCAGGATGGCAGAAGACAACGGTGGTGACCACTTGTAGGAGTGGGGAGTGCTGGGCATTGTTACTCACCCTGGTTTGGTTGAACACAATATGAACATAGATCAAACCATGTGGTTCCTCACAGCACTTGGTAACAAGTATTAAATGCTTATTTCACAAACAAAAGAGTACTTGTAGTGCTTGTTTCCGTAGTGTAGTGGTTATCACGCTCGCCTAACACGCGAGAGGTCCCCGGTTCAAAACCGGGCGGAAACACCTTCCCTCTTTTGCGGCCTTTCAGACACTTGGGGGCGCCCGACTCGCACCGTAGCCAGAGCTGCAGAGCCAAACACAATCCTGCCGCCTCTAAGGAAGACTGATTCTTATATTGGGACGTGGGATTTGGAGGCACCACAATTTTCCAATGTTCACATCCTCCAGGTTCTCTTTTCTCATCCCCGACAGACAGCGGGTGAGCGGACCCGTAGTTCTGCGTTCGTTAAGGACCTTGAGAGTCTCCGGTCTGAGCTGGGGAGACAGCGGGTAATGGAGAGAGCACCAGGCCGAGGACTGAGAAAACAAAGCAGCCAGCGGGGGATTAGCTCAAGTGGTAGAGCGCTCGCTTAGCATGCGAGAGGCAGTGGGATCGATGCCCACATCCTCCAAGTTTTACCGTTGGGCCTTGAACCTGACAGCCTCGGATTCTACAGCCCTTTCAAGGACAACTTCCTTTTAAAAGCGCCCAAACTGATGGAGAAAGGAGAACAGAGCTGACTGGGGCTCTGGGATGGAGTGTGCTGCATGCTGAGACACATCTCCAAGAGGCTTGCAAAGCATTGTCAGTGTGTTTATTCTTATCACCATGAAAGCATAGGCGTTGGCTGTCTCTTTACTGCATAGTTCAGGTCATCCACTCACTAATTCTTCTTTCTTTCTTTCTTTTTTTTTTTTTTTTTTGGACTTTTCAAAGTAGGGTCTCACTGTAGCCCAGGCTGACCTGGAATTCTCTATATAGTCTCAGGGTGGCCTCGAACTCAGGGTGATCCTCCTACCTCTGCCTCCCCTCTGCTGGGATTAAAGGCGTGCGCCACTAGGCCCAGCTTCATTCACTCTAATTCTTTCATTCACCAGAAATTAATTGAGAACCTGCCTTGTGCACCACGAGTCACACCCGCCCCCCCTTCAATCTACACGGATGTTTACTTGCCCAAGCCTCTAAAATCTCCCTCGCTCCTCACCTAAGGTGCCCTAAGTGGATGGTGTTTCCTGCTCCTCACAGAGTGGGAGAGCTGCCCAGCTCTGACACAGCTCTGCCGTCCTGGCCTGGACATCCCAGGTGGACCGGCCCAGCTGGACTCACTTTCACTAAGCAATATGAATCTTGAAATCTTGGGCATTTCAGATCAGTTTCCCATGGCTACTTCCTCTCCTTTCTGGTTGTCCTGCCTCACCCAGCAGAGGTTCTGCTCTGGAGCCACACTAAAGAAAGGATGGATACAGCTGGGCTGTGGCCTGGTGGGTCAGCGCTTATGCTTCCCTGACTTAAATACACAGTTTAGAAATAGACGGATCCTTCAGACCCGTGTGTTCATTGGTAGGATAAGACATACGTCTTCATGTCTGCACACGTCGTTCTCCTGTGTGGACTTTCACAGGGGTGTGCCTCAGTGGTACAGTGAGTGCTTGCCTACATATGAGGCTCTGGGTTCCATTCCCAGCACTGCAAATCATTAATTACTAAAAGCTTGGGGGAATATCTGAGAGAATATCTGCTTTAGTGTACTACATTCAACTTGCCTTTATTTTTTTATTTTTTATTAACAACTCCCATGATTGTAAACAATATCCCATGGTAATTCCCTCCCTCCCCCCACTTTCCCCTTTGAAACTCCATTCTCCATCATATCCCCTCCCCCTCTCAATCAGTCTCTCTTTTATCTTGATGTCATGATCTTTTCCTCCTATTATGATGGTCTTGTGTAGGTAGTGTCAGGCACTGTGAGGTTATGGATATCCAGGCCATTTTGTGTCTGGAGGAGCACGTTGCAAGGAGTTCTACCCTTCCTTTGGCCCTGCCTTTTTGTTTTTTTAATCTAACAGTGTCATTCCAAGAAACCAGGATTCATGGTAACTGTCACCACACAGAAGTGTGCCACAAGGGGCTGAGTAGATGGCTCAGTGGTTAAGGTGCTTGCTTGAAAAGCATGACAACCTGGGTTCAATTCCCTAATACCCATGTAAAGCCAGATGCACAAAGTGGTGCATGCATCTAGCAGTGGCTGGAGGCCCTGGTGTGCCTATTTGCTCTATCTCTTTTCTCTGTAGCTCTTAATAAGAAGTGCACCATGAGAGAGACACCACTCAAGCTCAGAAAACTGTCTGTTAGGGAAGATTTTTCTCAAAATATAGTTTGGGTCTGACTGAAATTGGACAAGAAGTGTCAGAGAATGGCTTGGCTTCTGAATGGGACATTTCCTTCAGTCCAGGAATTCTTTTATTATTATTATTATTTTAATTTTTATTTGAGAGAACGAGGCAGAGGAGGAGAGAGAGAAAAAATGGGCACACAGGGCCTCCAGCAGCTGTAAATGAACTCCAGATGCACAAGGTGGATTATGTGGGTCCTGGGGAATCGAACCGAGATCCTTTGGCTTTCTGCTTTGCAGGCAAGCGCCTTAATCACTAACCCTCCCCCCATCCCTTTTGAGACACTTGAATCTTTTAGTAGTAGTAGTAGTATTTTTGTTTTTTTGAGGTAGGGTTTCACTGTAGCCCAGGCTGGCCTGGAATTCACTATGTAGTCTCAGGGTGGCCTCGAACTCACTGCAATCCTCCTTCTTCTGCCTCCCTAGTGCTGGGTTAAAGGTGTGCGCCACCGCACCCGGCTTATTACTGTTGCTGTTGTTGTTAAGTTGAAACTTTGTATGGAACATCATGTATTAGCACCATCATTTCCCTACTCCTGACCCCCACTCCACTGAGGTCTCCTTGGTGGGATTGCTTGGTATTCAAGTTGGACTTGGGGGGGATGAGTTGTGAGAGCAGCAGTCATTGTGGGGGAGGGGCAATTCCCTCCCACCCTGTGACTCTTAAATTCTTTCAGCCCTCTCTTCCACAAAAGTCTCTGGGCCTTGGTAGGTGTGCTCTAAGCCCACTTTCGTGCTGAGCTCTTAGCAGCTTCTCGATTTCTGCTTTGGTGCGCGTTGAGTGTCCTCCGTGTCTGTCTCCATCACTCTGGCGCAGGCTGTCAGGCTGACCGTGGAAGCAGCACTCTTGCTCATCTTGCCAGTTCCTCTGTGGTCTTGCCTGGGTCCTGGCTGATGTGCACGAATCTCCTGCCAGGGAGTCAGCAATCCTTGTCTTGTTGATAGACCTTAGTTGTCCTCAGTTCGCTCTGCCTTCTGAGAAAGAAAAACAGATTCTCCAGTGGAGAGTGAGATTGAAAAAGGAAAACAGTGAGGTCAGGGACTATTAAGTCAGGAAAGCAGAGGAACTAGAAATGAAGAGAGGACTGGATGCAAGGACTGGGTTATTCTGGGGAAAGGAGTATTATCCAGAGAAGTACTGTTAAACACAGCTTGGCAGATGCCAAGGCTGGAGAGATGTGAGCATTCTAGGTAAAGCTCCCACCTTCATCTGATCTGTTGTAAATGTAGGATCGGCTTCTCTAACAGATGTGTTTTTCAGCTGCCTTTTTAAGTACGGAGCGGTGTAAAGCTGTTAAGTGCACATGGTGCATAATTAAAAGCAAGTGGCCCGTACGGGGATCGAACCCGCGACCTTGGCGTTATTAGCACCACGCTCTAACCAACTGAGCTAACCGGCCAGACAGCAGCGGCCTTTTCTAAAACAACCAGATGAAAACTGCCTGTCCGTTTTTTCAGCCATCTAAAGGTAAATGTTATTATGTTCCCAAGGGAGATGTGTTTCTTGTTTTCTTAAGTTTCTTAAGGGCTGTTTTGACCTCTGTTCCGAGGTCGAAATCTTCCTAAAAATAAAATTCTGCAAAAGGGAACAAAGGTCCCTGAGCCGGCGACTCAGGACGCGGGCTGGTTCCGGGGACCCTCGGGGACACCCAGGGCACCGCCAGCCCCGCCCGCGCCAGGCTCCGCGGGCTCCAGGGAACCGCGCTCGGCTCCTCTGCGCGCCGCCGCCCTCCCCTCCTCCACACACACATCTTAAATTCCAGTTTTTACCAAGTTCTTGAAGCCACTCCCGGGCTTCTACTTGTAGGATATTTTGCAGAAACCATGCCAGGCTTTTCCCGCCCCGGGTCCCCTCAGGACTGCTGCATGGCGCACGGGGACGCGCTCGATTCATGGCTGCAGCCGGGGTGTGATTCAGTGACGGCCAGCGACCGCTCCACGCTCCCGGGTCAAGCCAGGCAGGAGAGACGAGGGAGGCCGAGTGTTGAGAAGAGAGGTGGGAGGTTGGGATGTTCAGAAGGAGGGACAAGCGATGAGATGAGCGTTCGCAGGTCACCAGGAAAAGCCGGATCTCCTCTGCCGGCGTGCTGGGCCCCATCTCCACGCTCCGCTTGGCGCCTGCAGGACTCGGGCGCCGCGGCCCCTGGCGATGCCCTGGGCTCCTGCACCCCGGGAAGGTCCAGGCCCTGGGGCGCCCCAGGTTCCCGCCGCCACTGTTGAGAAGGAGCCTCCGCGCCTCTTATGCCTGACGACGTCAGATCCTGCGGTTGTGACAATGGCTGTAATGACGGGTTCTGTAACGAAACAATCCCTGACGTCTCCCCCTCTGGTTGCTCTCTTCGTTTTGTTCCTGGGCGTCCTTATTCGTAAAAAGACACAAGCGCACGCCTTTATTTAGCCCCAGGACTGGGGAGGCAGAGGTAGGAGGATCTCTGTAAGTTCGAGGCCACCCTGAGACTACTTAGTGAATTCCAGGTCAGCCTGGGCTACAGAGAGAACCTACCTCGAAAAAAAAAGACACCACAGTGCATAGGGGACTGTCAAAGCAGAAGTCCCTTTACTCTCTGGGGGAAGAGGACACATTTAGAATGCAACAGATTCCAAGAGTTTGGAGAATGTCTGCAAGGCCCACACAGTTCAACCTTAAATAAACTCAACCTGCTTTGACACCGGCCTCTTGGACACACGCAGCCAAGATCACCAAAGGCTGAGCTCGCAGCACTACGGAGGCCTTGGTGTGCCTTTTTCTCACTGAATCAGCAGGTCTCTAAGCCATGCTAGCTAAGAGGAATCGGGAGGGCCTTCACTCTGAAACTACCTCAAGGCTGCCTCTTTCCACAAGCCCTGAAATCCTTCCCCAACTTCCCCGTGCTTAGGCAGTATTGCCATTTTGTGTTTTTCTTTTGGCTAAGAGAATTCATTTAGCCCCCTTAAGACCCACCAGTGTGTTCGGTATTTCTTTTTGGAGGGAAGGTATTCCACAAAGGTCAATTCTGATCTCACATGTGGGATTTATAAGTAGAGAGGCCTTCCCATTCTGTCCTTCTGTGATTACTTAGCACAAGTGAGTTCATCTGGCTACCTGTAAACGATATTAAATTGATGTTTCCTTACCTCTAAGACAGCTGTTGAATTCTATTCAAAAACGATCTCTCAGCTCCACACTATGAAGTCGGGTACTGGTTGTGAATAGCAATGCTTGGTTCCCAGTGGAGAAATCCCAAGAACACAGAGATGGGGAAGGAAGTCTGCTTAGGCATGGACTTTGGAGTGAGGACAGTACAGAAAACAATGCAATGAAGATACTCATCATGTAACCACATTGCCTTGTAGATGTATTTATTTATTTATTTTCATATTTACTTGCTTCTGGCAACTGACATTCACTTACATTCTAGAGGGCATGCCTGGAGTCCAGCTGGCATTTCCAGGATGGCATGCCCTCCCCCAAACACTGCTTCATTAGTCTAGTACCTGATTGACCCCTTACTCGAACAGCAAGGGTTAGAGTTACCCCAGCCACAGGTCAAGGAGCCGGGAGAGGCTCCTTGAAGAAGCCCAGCCTTGGAGCTGTTGAGCGGAAGTGACAGTGAAGTCATGCTCTCCTATCAGATTCTGAACATGATACCACTTCCATTCAGTCTCTTGGGTGTGAAATGACACCAGCACTTCTGCAGATGACCCTGCTGGGAGATGCTGGAAGGAAAGAGAGCGAGAAACGTAAGTTCAGGAAAGCTGCATGAGAGAACGAGTAAGGCGAGCAGCATGGAGTCTTCCACTCAGTCCCCCTTGTTTCTAGATTAGCTCTGCCTGAGGAATGTAGCAGGGCTCTGATGGAGAGGCTCGGTGAGGTTCTGTGTGTGTGTGTGTGTTGTTGTTTTCAAGGTAGGGTCTGGCTCTAGTCCAGGCTGATCTGGAATTCACTATGTAGCCTCAGGGTGGCCTTGAACTCACTGTGATCCTCCTACCTCTGCCTCCTGAACGCTGGGATTAAAGGCGTGCACCTCCACACCCAGCTCAGAGTGAAGTCTTAACCCCACAGTGAAGCCACCTCACTCTCCCATGTAACAAATATTTGCCAGGTTGCTGTGTTTCTTGGTTGGATTTGGTGTATGGTTTGGTTTTGAAATCTAGTTGCCATCACTATGCAGAGAATAACAATTAAGGGCCAGCAATGAATTAGCAGTGTGTGTGTGTGTGTGTGTGTGTGTGTGTGTGTTCTAGAAAGTTCAACTCAATAAAGACATGAACAGGAGCTGCAATAACGAGACAGTCTGAACAGCAGCAGTCAGATGTTGACTGTGAGCACACAGATGTCTGGGGGCATATATCCCATTGTTTAAATCTAGACAGGGATAGAGGAGCACTCTTGGAGACAGCATGGGCTTGGCTGGAGCTAACCAGAACTCATATCTAGGTCAAATACATGCCAAACTGAAGTAGACCAAACAGCAGCCAATGAGCAGGCTGTAGAAAGGACAGAAATAACATGGGCTGCACAGGAAACTGGCGTCACAGCTTCTCACAGGGTCCAGCAGTAGCTGGAAAAATGCCATCAGGACCCCTCATGTAGGTGAGCCCTCTTCATACTAATGGCATTTCAATATAGCTAATACAGCCTATGTTAAGAAACCATGCTTCAAACACTGCACTCAGCACATGCTAGCACCCAATACCTAACCAATCCCCACCTCATTCACCTTGACAAACTTCAACTCATCCACAACTATGCCACAGTCCCTTAGAACCTGGTCATGACATGCCACGCCACTGCCTCAGAGTACATCAGAGCTGACATGAACGTGGAACCCCAGTGATGACATGGGAATGCTTAAATGTGGGGATGACCGGGAGATGTGTACATGAACTGTTAAGAAACTGGACTGAAAAGCTGCCAGGTGGAAAAGAAGAATGGATTCAGATTTCACAATGGTCACAAATGTGGTTAAAACTTGAGAGGAACTTCACTACTTTTAAGCTCTTCCTAATTTTCAGAAAGCCACAGGCTAGGCAGAGGTGATTTGTAGCAAATTCAGGAGGTGATGTAAGAAGAACATAAAAAAAAAAAGCATTTCTTCCTCTTTTGGGGTCACCACCTATATGCTAAGCTCTCGGTCAAGTCAAGATCCATAAACTCCAGAAGCCTCCTTTCATTCTGAGATTCCACTTATTGGGGATAACATGTTCCAAGCACTTTTCAGGGCCCAGGTGAGGGATTACATGCACCATCGTTAACCACAGTGAGACCTACCATGGCACAGCTGGATGATGCTTCAACTCACATCCTACTCAGCTTCCTCCTCTGTATTCACGAGCCTCTTCCTCGTGACAGAAGGTGACCATGTGGCTGCAGATAGGGCTGTCCTCTGTCACTGCTCCAGCTCCCTAGCTATCCTTCCTTGAGCAGGAAGTCCTTATCTAGCCTTCAGTGTTCCTGCAACATTGCCAGCTGTCCTGCCCGATGCCTCAGCCCTCCCCACACTACACAACTCGACCGTCTGATCTGTACTCCGTCAGGCTCTGGGTGAGAAGACCTAAAATCCCATCAAGATACCTGCAAATCCAGAGGTGAAGGTGTTTGTAAGGACCACTGCACTGGGAATGGGACAACCATCTATGGGGTGCAGTGACCTCTCGACTCCTTGCTGAGAAACAAGAAAACACAATCCAAGCAGGAACTAAGGATTAACTCACTCAAATACCAGGATATAGCTTTGCCTGAATGTCTGAGAACTTTGATTGCTACCCTGGACTTGATCCAGCTCTGGGTCAACCTTCCTTCTCTGTTCTAATGGCCTTCCCACTTGGTCCCTCAAATTCTATCTAAAATACCTTATCCACTGCAAACTTTTTCCTTGGATCTCCTCTGTTGACTCACAGATAAATGAAGACTAAAGAATTTATTTCTTTTTTAAAATATTTTTATTTATTTGTTTGAAAGAGAGCGAGAAAGAAGCAAGCAGAGAGAGAGAATGGATGCACCAGGGCCTCTAGCAAACAAACTCCAACGCATGTGTCCTCTTGTGCATCTGGTTTATGTGGGTACTGAGGAATCAAATCTGGGTCCTTAGGCTTCGTAGGCAAGTGCCTTAACAGCTAAGCCATCTCTTCTCCAGCCCAAGAAATTATTTCTTAAAATGCTGTCAGAAACCCAGTACTAATGTGTGGTCCTCGCAGCTGATTCTGCACTAATCCTGTCCTCTGGGTCTGGCCAGAAACTGACAGATCCACATTTCCAGAGCCAGAAGCATTGTTGCACAGTGAACAGTGAAGTTATGGCAACATACAAAGAAGGAAAGAAATGATGAAGTACTTTTATTTATTTATTTATTTATTTTTATTGGTTTTTCAAGGTAGAGTCTCACTCCAGTCCAGGCTGACCTGGAATTCAATATGTAGTCTCAGGGTGGTGTTAAACTCACAGTGATCCTCCTACCTCTGTCTCCTGAGTGCTGGGATTAAAGGTATGTGCCACCATGCCTGGTTTGAAGTACTTTTTATAAGGGACAGAAATTGACTCTTTGCATACAAACAGCACCTACATTAAAAAACCAGGCAGGGCATGGTGGCGCACACCTTTAATCCCAGCACTAGGGAAGCTGAGGTAGAAGGATCGCTGTGAGTTCAAGGCCACCTTGAGACTACATAGTGCATTCCAGGTCAGCCTGGGCTACAGTAAGACCCTACCTCGGAGAGGGGGGGGGGGGTGGAGACAGTAACCCATAGGTAGTTTCCTTGCTTCTCTCTCCTGGACACCAAACCTGAAGACCAGCCACTGAGTCTAGCACCTGGTGACCTTTCATCAATGTTACTATATTCTGAAGGCGCTGAGAAAGCAACAGTCTTGGATTCTCAGATGCTTCTCTCAATTTGTTTCTGGCTTTGGTGGTGAAGGGTGGGAAAGGGGCCAGGCTGGAACAGAGTCAGTGCAGCCTGGGCCTTCGGGACCCTGTTCGTCACCACATCCCTCCTTCTCATGCCTGCACAGGCATTGTAATTAGGATCAGAAAGTTTCTGGGCTTAGCAAATGACAAGGCACCAGGGAGAGGGCAGAGCGGGCCTTGGGGATGGAGATGTGCAGAAGGAGCCCTTCTCCCCTGGCAAAGCCACAACTCGTGACAATGACATCTTGACAGCAGTGAGACAGGAGGGATAAACAGGGCCTGGCTGTGAGTGTTCACAGTACCCACTCTGAGCATGGCAGACTGCACAGGTGAGTGCTCCCAACTCCAGCATTGGATTCCCCTCCCTAACTTTGACCTGGGAAGGGAAGCTGTGAAACAGCTGGTCAGGAATGGAAGGTGGGAGGTAGGCTTACTTGTGACTGAGGAAGAGGAAGGTACCAGGACCAGGTAGAAGAGGACCCTCATTTCCCAACTCCATCCAGAATTCTGTGTTAGTGCATGAGGGAGCCCCTGTGCCAGAGGGACCCACTCCACAGGCCTGGCTCAGGCCGACAGCATTTCCATCTAGGTGTGCAGAAGCACTTATGCTGTAGTTTCTCCACAGCCTTTGTATATTTTTTCCCGCCGGGCTCCCCTGGCAGGTAGTGCTGAGGAAGGAACAGGCCCGCTGGTTCCTCTCAAGGGGTTGAGGAAGAGGATGAGTGTCGACGGCCAGGAACACACCACCAAGCCAGGAGTCTCGTCAAGGCAGGAACTCACTTTATTATTACAGGAGGTTGCCTATATAGTATTGAGAACGAGGGTGGGGATTCTAGGATGGGGGAAGAGGTAAGGGCCAATAGTATACCGCAACTTTTGAAATGATTGGTTCTAAGTGCACGGGAGCGGGATTTCCAACTCCTGTGTGCAAGTAACAGGCCAGAGGCCATTTGGCGCCCTGCTGAGTCATAGCTGGCCACAGGCAGGTGGCCAAACTTTAGCTAGGCTCAGGAAGTTCCACTAGGCCTCCCGTCAGGGACTTTCAAGGCCCAACATTTTCCAGGGCCAAAATGAAAGGTTTAGTTGAAATTTTTCTAGTGCCTTTTGGCCTTCTCAGGATGGGGCACTTTACCTTCTTTATGGTGACATTATTTATTCTGAACATCCAGTTTCCTAAACTCTGGACATAACATAGTATATAATTGCAGCTTACTGTGGGTAACACATGCATGAGGACATAAAATAACACTAATGGGGCTGTTACAGCATGTTTGTTTAACGCTTGCTGGGTACTTCTCTAAAGACGGAATGTGTCTACTCATCAGATCCTCACAATAACTGCACAGCACTGCATCCCTCCATTAGTGGGTCTTAGAAAGGCCCAGTAAGATGTTTCAAGTCATGTATTTGGGACCTGGAGAGCACAGTTTGATGTTCAGAATGGAAGATGGTAAAGACGTTCTTGAGTCATGGACTTTATCTTTCTGGGGCTTAACAATCTCTCAGGTATCTGGAACCTGTATCCTCTCTCGGCCATCACCACCTATTTCCTTGAAGATGCTGAATTCACTAGAGTTACACAGACTGCTCTTTGTGTTTTGTAAGAGATGAGGCAAATAGAATAGATCTCCTCTTCATAATGTCATTTTGGCTATAATTTAGGAACAGGGGGGTCCCAATCATAAAGTAGTCACACATCTCAGCATAAGATATTAGGGAGAAAATACAAGCTGAGGCATTTCTGGCCAAGAAAATCATTAGTCTTACCAAACTTTAAAACATAATGAGTAAGCTGCTTAAGACAGACCTAAGATATTCCTTAAGATAGACCCTGCAGTAGTAACTGGACACTGCAAGTAAGAGCAGGAAAAGCAGGAAGAAAAACAGCAGTGAGGTTCAGTATGAGCCAACCCATGTGCAAGACTGGAGCACAAGTCTTACCGCCACCTTCGGGATGGGAAGAAAGATTTTTCCATGTCACTAAACTCTGTGTCACTTACAGCCAAAGAACTTGGGGGGGAAGGGGGAAGTTGTCTGCTTATAATCTTCCCTGAAAAACTAGTCCCTTTGGCTAATCACAATTTTCTGGGGGAGCTACAAGTCTTTATTAGCTCAATCAGTGTGTGAGTGACTTTTATACACAGGGCAGTAAAGGAAGAGATGCTCCTGTATGACCCAGCAGTGTGAAGTTGACCCCGCAGTGTGAAGTTGGGTACTGGATGTAAACACTAAAAAAAGAAGGAAGGCTTTAAATCTCATACCTAGGGGCTGGAGAGATAACTTTAGCAGCTAAGGCACTTGCCTGCAAAGCATAATGGTCCACGTAAAGCTAGATGCGCAAAGGGGCTCATGAACCTGGAGTTTGTCTATACTGGCTAGAGACCCTGGCACACCCATGTTCTCTCTCTCTGTGTGTCTGTCTTTCTTTCTGTCTGTGTGTGCAAATAAATGTATAATTTTTAAAACGTCATTTTAAAAACTCATACTCAGGATTTTGTTGGTTTAGGAACTGACAAAATAATATCATGCATTTATCTTTTGTCTGGGAAGTGTGCATATGTGGATTTCATAGTGGAAGGATCCTCTTGCAAAAGAAGGTAGATGCATTGCCATGGCATTTGACTCCAAGTTGTATTTATCATCAGCTCCGCGTCAGAGATGGCAGTGGAAGTGAGACAAAGAAGACAGAAAGGAATGAAGGAATATAGCCAGGCACCTGCTATGGAGAACAGTGTATGCTGACAAATTTCAGAACCCGTTCTTCTCCTCAGAGTAAACAGAAACTCTTCCTTTTGCTTCCCAGATAATTTCTCCTGCTCTGTGTTTAAAGCCAGAAGATGTTTTCCAACAACCTCATCCGGACAGTAATCTTCCTTTCTTTTAATGGACCTGGAATTGTGGGGAATATCCTGATATTTGTAAGGCATGTCTATACTTTTGTCATGGGAACTGAGAAGAAACCCATAGACCTCATTCTCATTCACATGGCACTTTCAAATATCCTCTTTATTTACAGCACAGGTATCAGACTTATAGCCACAGCTTTTTATTTCAGAAACTTCCTAGGTGATGCTGCTTGTAAAATTTTAATTTTTCTGGCAAGGGTGGCTCGAGGTCTTTCCATCTGCACCACCTGTCTCCTCAGCATGGTCCAGGCTGTCACCATCAATCCCAGGATGACCCTGTGGAGAAAACTCAAACCACAGACTGCAGGGCAGGTTCTTCTCTATCTCCTCATCTTCTGGATCTTTAATTTTCTGGTAAGCTCCAACCTGCTGCATTATATCACAACAGTCAGTAGTGTGAACAGATCTGGAGCTGGAATTTATACTGGGTATTGCTATATGCTACCATCTAGGCAAACAGTGAAGTGGTTTTTCCTCGCTTTCATGATTCTTTTTGAGGTCGTCTTCCAAAGTCTCATGGGCTGGAGCAGTGCCTCCATGGCTCTCCATCTGTATAAACATCACAAACGTGTCTCCTACCTTCGTAGCTCCAAGTGTGTGAACAATTCCAGCCCAGAAATCAGAGCCACACAGAGCACTCTCTTTCTCATGACCTGTTTCCTTTTCTTTTATTGGGTAGACTTCATTTTCTCCTTCTACATAGGTTCCATACTGATACATGATTCCATAATTCTAGCAATTAAAACATTTCTTAGTCTTGGTTATGCTGTCCTCAGCCCCTTTATCCTGATTGCCAGAGATTTCCATCAGGTTAACTGCTGGCACATTCACTAAGGAGTTGGCAAAACTGCTTCTTGTAATAACTTATCTAGTAAATATTGATCTATCATTTATTTGTGCTTTTAGTCAGACCCCCCCCCCCAAAAAAAAAACCCTTCCAGCACATACTAGCAGTGTCTTCTAAGAATGCAGGCTTGAGTTTCTGGAAAGCAAACACCAACACATTTACTATTAGCTGGACAAATGACTATGAGTACAAATACAGGCTTAGAGTACGATCCGAATACCATGCACGTGTGATCCTGAGTGAAAAGACAGAAGAAAGATGAGGTGGAAGCATCCCAGGACACTCTGTTGTAAGCTGAGCTCAGTTCAACACAGAAAGTGTCTTGTATCTCCTGTGTGTCATTGTCTATCTTCCCATCAACTTGGTAACTGGCTGGGAGCAGTTCATGAGAGGCTTGCCCTCAGCGTGAACACAAGAAACTGAGAATACAAATTCCAAATAGTGGGTTTTCTTATGGCTTTTTCATGGCTCCTAAATTTTAGTTAATCCTTTCCCCACCCTCTCGTCTTACTCATCTTCCCACCCTCATGCCTGTTAACCCATTCCACTAACTTTTTCCCACCCACTATTTCCTTTTTGTTGTTGTTGTTTTGTTTTGCTTTGCTTTGTTTTGTTTTTTCGAGGTAGAGTCTCACTCTGGCCCAGGATGACCTGGAATTAACTATGTAGTCTCAGGGTGGCCTTGAACTCACAGCGATCCTCCTACCTCTGCCTCCCGAGTGCAGGGATTAAAGACATGCGCCACCATGCCCGGCACTATTTTCTTTTTTATTATGTATTTGAGAGAGAGAGAAACAAAGAATATGGGTGGGCCAGAACCTCTTAGAACTCCAAATGCATGTTACACTTGGTGCATCTCGCTTTACATGGGTATTGAGGAATTGAACCCAGGCTGGCAGGCTTTACAAGGAAGCACCTTTGACCACTGACCCACCTCCCCAGCCCACCCCTCCACACTGTTTGCATGTGTGTTCCACTATCTTCTCCCCTTAAGACCCCCCCACCACCACCACTTATCCCTGTTTCAATTCGTGCCTCTATGAACACATGAAGACATGCTCACTGATCTGGAGACTCAGAGGTGGTAGGGTATTAGAGTGGAGGCATGCTACATAGATGGATTGTCAATAGCAGGGCCAGGCATGGGAAACCTCCTAAAGAGTTGTTGGTCAGAGAAGCCTCTCAGGGCTGACCCCCCCCCCAATAATGCAGGCTATTGCTATGGCTTTTGACTTCCCACCGAAACAGAAAGGTAACCCCCTGTTGCTGAAGACACCATACACATTGGGTACAGAACATAGAGAAATCAAGATTTGTAGGCTCTGGGGCAGAAGTGATCCTCCTACTGGCTAGTTTTTGTACCATCATAAGGTGCTATGCAGGCTGTCAGCACAGAGAAGTCATTAACAATACCACCCAGCAGTGAATCCTACATTCTACAGTACTGACAAACCAGGTAAAATGTGCCCACTTGTGCACTAGTGGCATGAAGGTAACTGGGGTAACGAAAAGCTCTATGATTGGATATGAAGCCTGCTCCGTCATAGAGAATACAAGCCTGGTACTAAAAACCAGGTCAAAAGCCCATGATTGGGTAGAATGTGGCCCCTACAGAAGAACCTGCTATTGCTGTGTTGCTAAGTGAATATTTTGCTAAGGGTTGTCAAGCTGCCTCTGAAACACATCAGTTCTGCTTTCAGCACCTGTCAGGAAAGCTTTTCTTAAATTTTATTATTATCATCATCATCATTATTTGGCAATGGGAGGAGGTCAATGCAGAGAAACATAATTTGTCAAGTGCTGAAAATAAGTGAGTGAGTGCTCAACCTTGAAAGACACGTATGTACAATCTCCTCCAGGGCTGAGGGAACATGGTGGAAGATGGGACTAAATGAACGTGAGAACAGAGGATGGGGAGGAGCGCTGTGGAACTCTGGTGCCAGGACATGACAAGACCCACTGCACTCCTGAGCTCACACCAGATGTGGTTATGTGCACAAGCCTGCACATGGGGCCAGTTGACATTCTGTTATAGATAGATGAGGAGCTTGGGAGGGCCCGAGGGTTAAAGGTTGCAGAGAGGGGGTGTCATTCTCTCCCATGGCAGAGACACTGGCAAGTGATGAGAAGGAGGAATACAGCGAGATGAGGGGGATAAAGGAGGTTAAGGGGGGTGTGTGTGCATAAATGTGAAAAAAAGACATAATTTTATGAAGAATCCAACTCTAGGGACATGGCAAAAGCATTGTGCAGTAATTGTAGTTCAAAAGACATATTCTTTGTCTGTCAGAAGTAGGATTATAATAAATAAAATATTTTTTAAAAAATGAAGGACTAGACAGAGACAGCTCAGCTCAGTGGTTAAAGGCACTTGCTTGCAAAGCCTGATGGCCCAGGTTTGAGTCCCAGTAGCCACATAAAGCCAGACGCATAAAGTGGCACATGGCATCTGGAGTTTGTTTGAAGTGGCAGAAGGCTCTGGTGCACCCATACTCACTCCCTTTCTCTGTGTCTGCTTCTATCTGTCTGTCTGTCTATCTCTCTCACTCTCAAATAAATAAATAATAATAAATAAATATTTAAAAACAAAGAAATGGGACTATTTTTATTTGTTGGGTGTTAAAGAAAGTCAATTCTGACTGAGGAGCACCAAGAAAACCTGAGATGGTTTGTTTCAGGCTTTCTTTTCCAGATTACTGTAGTGTCAATTTTAATTCAGGTTTGTACAATTGTTGATTCATGTCCTTCCTGAAAAGGGACAAAAAAGGGGGTAGCCAGCAGGAAAAAGGAGTATGTTTTTCATAACAACAAAACTGGGTCATAAATTATAATAAAATATTTTGTGCACACTATTTTATCAAATACATATGATTTAGCCACACATACTTGCTGCTTTATGTGGCACTTGAAAATGTGTTCTCTACCTCAACATAATAAAGAATAACAAATTAACAGTGGTCAGCTAAAAAGCTGTAGTCACAGTGTAGTCACAGGAATCTACATGTGCAGGTATTTCTGAAGGAGGAGGAAGTCATTGGGATGGAAGGAAAGACCTTCTACCACAAGTTTCACTTCTGAAGTCCTGTTATAGCTGAAAATTATCTATAAAATGGCCCAAAATGCTTCCATATTGCCTCTCTGGTTAACAGAATTTCACATTTAAGAATATAGCTTTGGTGAACACTGGAGTCCAAGTGCCCTCAATACAAGAGAATTGTTATGCCCATCAGATAGTCATTGATAGTAACAATTTGGAATATGTCTACATTAGGCCCTGGCAATTCTAAGAAATAAACCCTATAGCTATGCTTGCTTATGTAAAAAGGCATTCCATATCCAAAAGACTGTTAAGGATGTCTCACTGTGTAGTTCTAGGCTGGCCAGGAACTCACAATGATCCTCCTACCTCTGTCTCCAGAGTGCTGGGATTAAAGGAACTGTGCCACCATGCCAGGCTCCAAAGCTTGTTTTGCTTTGTTTTAAAACATTTTTCTATTTACCTATTTTATCTATTTATTTGAGACAGAAATAGATAGAGTGAGAATGGGAGCATCATGGCCTCCAGCAACTGCAAACGAACTCCAGGTGCATGTGCTACCATGAGCAGCTGGCTTATGTGGGTCCTGGGGAGTCGAACCAAGATCCTTTGGCTTTGCAGGCAAACGCCTTAACCGCTAAGCTATCTATCCAGTCACCCAAAGCTTGTTTTTAATGAATAAATTAAATATTTGACACAAAATTTCTGCAAAATATGAAAATGAATTCCTATCCCAAGAGATTTCACTACTGAGTTCTTTTAAACATATATTCAGAAGAAAAGGCTGTACTCTGCAATGTCTTTGCCCTAGTTCTGAAAAACTGGAAATGTCACAAGCTAAGATTGGTTGTCAACATACATACAATTGCAAATGAAGTGCCAGCAAATAAAATTCGACAATCTATACAAAGGATAATGTCCAAAGAAGGAACAAAGGGAGAATAAAATACTTTTTTGCACCAAAGGAAGTGACTTGCTTCCTTCTCATTATTTGTTCAGTTTTGCTGGTGTCATTAGGTTATGTGTGCCTGGATCTCAAAATCAGGAATGAAAATAATACTGATCTGACCTAGTCATGGTGACACATGCTTTTAATCCCCAGTACTCAAGAGGCAGAGGTAGGAGAATCACTGAAAGTTCAAGGTCACACTGAGACTACATGAATTCCAGGTCAGGCTGGGCTACAGCGAGACTCTACCTGAGCCAATAAAAACAAAAACAAGCAAACAAGAAAGAAGGAAGGAAGAAAGAAAGAAAGAAAAAAGCAGAAAATACTGATGTCAAGGCTGTTTTTTCACTGATAGAACTGCCAGAGAGAGCTGGATGCCGCTGGTAATGTAATTCTGTACAGAGAAGGTTGTAAAGGGTCACTATAGATGGGGTTAATCATTCTCCTGTGTGCCCTTGCCTCTAGGGCACACTTAATGGAGGTCATAGGTCACTACCCAAGTGAGCTTCTCCACAGAAAAAAAGAAGTTTCAGGAATCATGACCACAGGCTTTATTGTTAAATGCAGGTGTTTCCTGTTATCTGCACCATAAAGAATGGAATGACCCCTCTGTGCAATGTACCATGACCTCTCTGTTTCTAAATATCTTTGTGATTACATAGCATAGAATGTTTCTTGCCTCAATTCTGCCTATGTGACCTATGTAATTAATATCTTGTGATTTTTTTTTGTAACAACACTCTTGTTTAACAGTAACTTTTTGTAACTTGGTGGTTAAACTCCCATCCTGTTTTCCCAATGAACATCTTGTGGTTTTCTCCAATAAAAGCTGACTCTCCAAGCAGCCGGGGACTTCACTCAGAGATTCCCCACCTCTAAGGTGTAGTCCTGATGCATCAGCCCTCACCTAGCACTCTGTGGGTTGGTGGTCTTACTTGTGTGACACCAGACCCCACAAAAAAGGTCAGGCGTGGCTTACTTGAAAGCTGGTCTCAGAAGCTGGACCTTGTGCTGAGCCACAGCTTTGAAATTTAGTGAAGAGAGAGTTGGAGGCACGGGAGACTCTTAGTACAGGACTTGGTTTGTTGTTCGCTTTCTCACTTCTTCTAGTAACGTAATTAAACTCTAATGAATTCTGAGGTAACTTCTGCAACCAAAATAATAATAATAATACAATAATTGTGTAGGGAGAAGAAAAGTTTTACCTCAGGGACAGAAAATCTGCAGAGGGTTTCCTGCCCCCAAACAGTATAACAACTGTGGCCACTGAAGTCTTGGTGACAGTTTATGGGAGCCAAGAGCTCTACAAAACCACAAGACACTAATGTGATTCCGAAAGGCTCATCTTGCCAGAAGGACCAGCCAGAGCTTCTCTGCACCACAACCCTCACGGTGAGCAGACCTAAGAGTTCTTTGATTTCCTCCCATATGCTGTTCAAATTTCCCCTCAGGCATATGTTTTGTTGTTTTTCTATAATCAAATGAGACAGTCTGTGACACTTAGGACTTTGATCAGCTTGGTGTTTTTTGTTTTTTTTTTAATTTATTTATTTATTTTTATTTTTTTAGGTAGGGCTTCACTCTAGTCCAGGCTGACCTGGAATTCACTATGTAGTCTATGTAGTCTCAGGGTGGCCTCAAACTCATAGTGGTCCTCCTACCTCTGCCTCCCAAGTGCTGGGATTAAAGGCATCGCCACCATGTACGGCCTTTCTTTTTCCTTTCTAAGTAAGGTTTCACTCTAGCCCTAGCTGACCTGGAATTCACTATGTAGTGGCAGGCTGGCCTTGAGCTCACAGCGATCCTCCTACCTTGGCCTGTCACAGCTTGGTGTTTTTATTATTATTTCCAAGCAGAGAGAGAGAGAGAGAGGAAAAAAAAAGAAAAAATGGGCACACCAGGGCCTCCCACCAACGCAACCAAACTCTCATGCTCTACTCAGTGCATCTGGCTGTATGTGGATACTGGGGAATTGAACCCCAGGCTGCCAGGCCTTGCAAGCAAGTACCTTAACTGCTAAGCCATCTCAGCAGCCCTCAGCTTAGTGTTTGTTTTTTTTTTGTTTTGTTTTGTTTTTTGTTATTGTTTTTTCCCCTTTTTTTTCAAGGTAGGGTCTCACGTAGCTCAGGCTGACCTGAAATTCACTACATAGTCTCAGCATGGCCTTGGACTCATGGCAATTCTCCTACCTCTGCCTCCCGAGTGCTGGAATTAAAGGTGTGCACCACCACGCCCGGCCTCAGCTTAGCTTTTAAAGGTAGGCATGATATACCAAAAAGATGAAGGTCTGCTCCAACAGGAGTCTCTAAGGATGACTGGGCACCTTGGTTCCTGGGTGTGGAACTCACTGCCTCAGAAAGCTCCAGGAGGGTCTTTGCATCAAGTCACCTCCTTTCCTTTTTTTTTTTTTTGTTTTTTTTTTTTGTTTGTTTTTTCGAGGTGGGGCCTCACTCTGGCTCAGGCTGACCTGGAATTTACTATGTAGTCTCAGGGTGGCCTCGAACTCTCGGTGATCCTCCTACCTCTGCCTCCAGAGTGCTGGGATTAAAGGCGCGCGCCACCACGCCCAGCTTAACCTCCTTTCCTTTGGAATCAATGATTTTGGAGCATTTCAAGTTTTTAGAGAAAAGCCAGGGGGTGTAGCACACACCTTTAATCCCAGCATTTGAGAGGCCAAGGTAAAACGATTGCTGTTTGAGGACAGTTTGAGACTCACAGCAAATTCCAGGTCAGCCTGGGCTAGAGTGAGACCCTACCTCAAAAAAAAAAAAAAAAATGTACAGATGGGTTTCTTAGGCCTCACCATCAAGTCAAAGTACATAGCACTTCACTGCTGGGTCTCAGCTGCTAATAGTTAATCAATGACCTTCATGAGTGAGCCTCTGTCTCCAAAAGTCAGAAATATTCATGGGCAAGATGTAGGGAAGGTGCCCCAGAGGAACCCTGGGAAGTATAGGAGGGTTAAGCTCCCACTAAGTGACTTCAGGGGTCTCTAAGGGACCCTGGAACAGTTCTCTATATATTAATATTTGTTCAGGGGTGCAGAAAATAAGGATTTTTTATGTGTTATGTGCTGTCATGAGATGAGCACAGCTTATGAATTAGACATCCCCAATAATGGGTAGAAGAAACAAGTGAGATTTTATGAAGGTTTTGGATTTTTGTTTGGTTGGTTTTGGGATACAGGATCTTCCTATGTAGCCTTGACTGACCTGGAACTCACTATGCAGCCCAAACTGACCTCAAACTCACACAATTCTCCTGCCTCAGCATCAGGAATGCTGAGACTAAAGATGTGAGCCATCACATCCAACACAACTCACCACTGTATATGTCTGTAGGTTGGGTGTACAAGAGGTTAGGTGAGCTAAGAAAGGCCCCAGATTTTGAAATTGGCTCATGACAATATAATAAAATTAAGTAGAAAATGCAGGGAGATATTCAGGTTGGGGGAACATCATAGTTTAATTCAGCACATGCTAAGATTTAAAATACATGGTATATGTAAAGATTTGAATGTATAGTTTAGTTTTATTAATGTGGAAATTGGGGGGGGGGGTGGAATCAGTTTACAAGTTTCAGGTATGTTTATCTTTTTCCAGATTCTATTTGCTACAGAATGTCCCACAAATACTGCCAAGAAAAGAAACCACATCCTTTGGTCAGAAACTGCTCCAGCTGGGCATGGTGGTACATGCCTTTAATTTAATCCCAGTACTTAGGAGGCTGAGATAGGAGTATTGCTGAGTTCAAGGCCAGCCTGGGCTAGACCAAGATCCTACCTCAAAAAAAGAAAAGAAAAAGAAAAAGAAAAAGAAAATCTGCTCTATTGTGCATGTCAGGCCCATACCTCATATACCAGAAATATGCTATGTCATGAAATACATTTTTTTTTTTTTTTTTTTTTTTTTTTTTTTGGTTTTTCGAGGTAGGGTTTCACTCTAGCCCAGGCTGACCTGGAATTCACTATGGAGTCTCAGGGTGGCCTCGAACTCACGGCGATCCTCCTACCTCTGCCTCCCGAGTGCTGGGATTAAAGGCGTGCGCCACCACGCCCGGCTCATGAAATACATTTTATAGATACATACCATGACTGAGACTTTCTTCAAAACCTCCTTGTAAGATCCAAAGGTTTTCAGGCCATAAAACTCAACATGGTTTGGAAAATTATCAAGATAAGTATGTTCCTCCTTCTAACTGGATTTGGAACTGTGGGGAATATTTATGTTCTCATGAATTATATGTACACGTTTTTGGTGGACACGGACAAGAAATCTTTACAGTTTATTCTCATCCACCTGGCTTTTGCGAATATTGTAATGCTTTTATCCAAGGCAGTGTCAACTACAGTAGCAGCTTTGGGTTTGAGAAATGTCCTAGATGAGACAGGCTGCCACATCATTGTTTATCTGAACCGGGTGGCAAGGGGCTTCTCTATCTGCACCAGCAGTCTTCTCACGGTGGTCCAGGCCATCGTCATCAGCCCCAGAGGCCCCAGGTGTGGGAAGCTCAAAATAAAGTCTGCCAGGCACATACCTCTTGTGTTGCTCTTCTTTTGGGTCTTCAATTCCTTGGTCAGCATGAACTTACTCCATTCCATTAGAAACAGAAACACAAACATATCACACAGTCAGAGTAACAACTATTGTTATTTTAAACTAGGAAATCAAGAAATAAACAGTGTTTTCCTCACTTTCATGGCCCTCAGAGATGCTGTGTTTCTAGGTGTCATGGGCGGGGCCAGTGGCTACATGGTGTTGCTTCTGCATGGGCACCACCAGCATGTCCTTTACCTGCGGAACTCCAAGCTGCTCCACAAAACTCCCCCTGAGCTGAGAGCCGCTCGGAGTGTCCTCCTCCTGATGCTGTGCTTTCTCTTCTTCTACTGGACTGATTGTGTTATTTCCTTATATTTAACTTTTTCTTTGAAAAATATCTCCTTAACCATGCATGTTCAAGAATTTCTAACCCTTGGTTATGCAATTATCAGCCCATTTGTGCTGATTCACAGAGATGGGCATCTGACTGAATGCTGGCACACCTGGTGAGATTTAAGAGAACGTGTTTCTCTGGTTTTTCTTTTTTCAGAAAGGAAGTGTGAGAGCCTTGTATTTTTAAGAAAATCTAGTAAGAGTAGCTGAAATGAAAGGAGATTTTCATACAGTACACCAGCTGTCCAGCAGTCCTCCTGTAACCCAGATCACTGGAATCTAGAGGGACCCAACTGTTTTCTCCCTCTCCATCTGGCAACCATCAAAACATGGTGAGAACTTTGTACATATATGGTTCTTTCACCACAGGCTTCCAGTAGCGAGGAGCAGTGGGATAGCTTGTCAAAATCTGTCCAAATGCCTATAGCATTCTCCTTTTGACTCAGGAAGTCCACTTCTAAGGACCCATCCTTCAGATATGCATGCTCACTGAGGAACTACAGTCAGAAAACTATTGTTACTTGTAAAATATTACATACTGCTCTGGAGAGATGGCTTAGTGGTTGAGGCATTTGCCTGCAAAACCAAAGGATCCCTCTTCAATTCTCCAGGACCCACGTAAGCCAGATGCACAAGGGGACGCATGCATCTGGAGTTCCTTTACAGTGGCTGGAAGCCCTGGCGCGCCCATTCTCCTCTCTCTCCCTCTCTCCCCTTTCTCTCAAATAAATAAATAAATAAGAGATATGTAAAATATTGCCTACCAGCAAAATGGCATTTTGTTAGCTACTTGAAAATATCCAGGGGCTAAGGGTGTAGCTGAGTGTTAAGAGTGGTTTCCTGGTATGCACAAAGTGCTGGGTTTGATCTCTAGTACCAAAAGAAAAATGTGAAAGACAAAAACATCTATAGCATTCATATTGACAACAAAGTCCTATGGATTTCCCTCTAACCCTTATGTTTATGCCCATGTATTACTGCTACTTTTACTTTTGGTTAGAGAAGCTTCTCTGTTCAGACTGTGATGGCCACTGGGGAGACTCACAACTCACCATAATGCTCAGAAGACGTGACAGCAGAGTGTTCAGCACTGAGACATTTCCATCATACTCTCCAAGGCTTAGAGATCATTGTGGAAGAGATGACAAAAAGATGTAAGAGCCAAAGCAAAGGAAGAGTGCTTAAAATACTGTCTTCCAGATATAAAGTGGTCCTGATATTCATGACCTCACAGTGGGCGACACTCCCTACACAAGGCTTGTGTATAAAGGAGGGGAAAAAAATGGTGACATCAAAATAGAAAAAAGAGGGAGCCAGGAATGGCGGGCGCACCCCTTTAATCCCAGCCCTTGGGAGGCAGAGGTAGGAAGATCACTGTGAGTTCAAGGCCAGCCTTAAACTACATAGTGAATTCCAGGTCAGCCTGGGGTAGAGCAAGACCCTACCCTGAAAAAGTAAACTATCAACTTTTATTTCCATCATTTGCAATAATAAAAAATGTTATTACCTGTTTTAAGAGAAAGCAAATGGAGGCAAGACACAGCCAGTGTAAATTCATTTTAACTATGTTTTCTGATTTTCAAACTATAAAATTAAATAAAACTGTCTTCATAACAAGTGGGCCCTTAACTCAGGACTCCCCACATCCAAAGGCAGAAGTTGAGACTGGCTCTCAAGGCCTGTTTCCCATTCTGTGGCAGTCCCTCCCCAAACCCCGCTGCTTGGGGCAGTGCACGCACACATTAAATCCCTTAGTGGTCCTGCCTGAAGCTGGGGGCGGGTCCTAAAGTGCAGTCTCACCAGTAGAATATTCTTTTTCCCTTTTGCTGCTGTGGCCACTTCTGCCTCGGCTGTTAGCATTTAAGTCTCCCGTTCTGTCCCCGCACTCGTGCACAGACCTGCCTCGCCTGGTCTACTTACTGATTTGACAAAAGAACTTCTGGTGTTTCCAGGTTTGCTGACTCACATCTGTAGTATCTATAGGAACCTGTGTACACACCATTAGGTGGAGATTCAAGTAGATAAGACATACAGTTGTCTTATATACGAGTTGTTTTCAAATACTGGACACGTTAGAGGAGCTCAAAATGGTAACATTTCAGAGCAGCTATGAATTAAGTGGTCTTAAAATGGGTAGGATGGGAATCAAGAAGAGGAACATTGAATGCTTTAAGTTTAAATTCATGCAATTTTTTTTTATGCCTTAAGCCAAAACTAGAGAAGCTTATTACACTTTATGAACTTTGCGGATGGGAGCTGCTTCGGCTTATTGCTGGAGACAGCAAATACTTAAAATCCATAACTTTGAAAACATTTTTCATTTAAAACATGACCGACCTGAAACCTAAGGAGTCGACAATACTTCATTTGAGCTCAGGTCCAAACTGTGTTCTCAGTCGATGCTTACTGCACCCCCGCATAGTTTAAGTCTTGTCATGTGGTCGACAGGGAGAAAGTATCTGGTATACATTCTCAGACTGAAGAAAGTCCTGCAAACTATGCCCAAACCCCTTCAGAATTAAGGGGGTGGGGAAGACTTCAACCTTAACAGGAAAATGAAAAAGGTTGACAAAAGTTGGGATTTCCTATCGCTTCTTTGCGGAAAGAGTGCATTCCTCCACGTCTCGCAAACTTTCCCTTTGCCTCCTGACAGCCAGTGGGGAGGTGGAGCACGGCAGCAGCAAAAGCAGGGGACCACGCTGGAAGGGCAGGGGGGTGAGCGAAGCATCAGTACCACCTAGCCAAACGGACTTGGCATCCACGCGAGTCCTGGGCTCATAACACCTGAGCTTCGTGGGGCGGAAGATGCAGGACCCCCCCCCCAAAAAAAAAATCCCTCGGGAAGGACAAAAACCTTCAGACAAGAAAAGGTCACAAGCCTCAGCTTTCTTTTGAAGACGTGGGTGGCTCTGAAAAGAGCCTTTGTGGGTGGACGGAGAGAGCGCTGGCGCGCACCGTCTACTTGGAGCTGGTGTACTTGGTGACGGCCTTGGTGCCCTCGGACACGGCGTGCTTGGCCAGCTCCCCGGGCAGCAGCAGGCGCACGGCCGTCTGGATCTCCCGAGACGTGATGGTCGAGCGCTTGTTGTAATGCGCCAGGCGCGACGCCTCGCCCGCGATGCGCTCGAAGATGTCGTTCACGAACGAGTTCATGATGCCCATGGCCTTGGACGAGATGCCCGTGTCGGGGTGCACCTGCTTCAGCACCTTGTACACGTACACCGAGTAGCTCTCCTTGCGGCTGCGCTTGCGCTTCTTGCCGTCCTTCTTCTGCGCCTTCGTCACCGCCTTCTTCGACCCCTTCTTCGGGGCCGGCGCAGACTTCGCTGGATCCGGCATCGTGAGGGTTCCGAGAGACACTAAGCCAAACGCCTGCGGTTCTCCCTTATATATGGAGAGCATTCAAATTAGGCTCCGAATGTGTCTCCGCGGATTGGCGAAATCACGCGATAGCTTTGTCCAATCGCAACGCACGACTGGCGAGGCCGCGTTCCATTGGTCGACACGAAAGTGATACGCCAGCCAATCGCGCGGCTCGGTTTTCGCGCCCCGCGGACACCATAAAGGCGGCGCGGTTCCGCGGGTGTTCGGTAGGTCGTTCATCAGCGGAAATTTTGATACCATGTCTGGACGCGGCAAGCAGGGCGGCAAGGCGCGCGCCAAGGCCAAGACGCGGTCCTCTCGGGCCGGCCTGCAGTTCCCGGTGGGCCGCGTGCACCGGCTGCTCCGCAAGGGCAACTACGCCGAGCGGGTGGGCGCCGGCGCCCCGGTGTACCTGGCGGCCGTGCTCGAATACCTGACGGCCGAGATCCTGGAGCTGGCGGGCAACGCGGCCCGCGACAACAAGAAGACGCGCATCATCCCGCGCCACCTGCAGCTGGCCATCCGCAACGACGAGGAGCTCAACAAGCTGCTGGGCAAAGTGACGATCGCGCAGGGCGGCGTGCTGCCCAACATCCAGGCCGTGCTGCTGCCCAAGAAGACCGAGAGCCACCACAAGGCCAAGGGCAAGTGAGACATCCACCCCGCCACCCAAGACCACGATCAACCAAAGGCTCTTTTCAGAGCCACCCACAGTTTCATGAAAAGATTTAACACTTGGTAGTAGCAGTTGCACGTGTTAAGTCATTAACCCATTCTGAACCTTAAAAGCAAGGTCTACGAAAGGAAACGTCCTGTACCGTTAGGACTAATTGCATCTTTGCAGACCCATGAAACTACTACTAAGCCCACTTTGCGCCTAAGGTCAGGGATTTAGATTGGTCAGTTACTGAAGCAAGTTCCTACCCTTGCACACGCAGCATGCATCCTACCATATCTGTGCCCCCGCCACTGGCGGCATTCCGGTCATGTGAGAGTTCCGATCCTCTACAGGACACCATGCCGTTGACGGCAGCTTGGGAAGCATTCCTCTAGTTTCTGTAGGCCACCTATCCCCACACCCATGGTCACCCTTCCCAAGGGTCTCACCCACGATCTCCCAGCTTGCCTGGGGGGACCAGTGGAGAACCTGACATGTCTGACAAATTCCCAGTTGTCAAAAGTCACAATTTTAATTTCAAGCACTGAAGAACTCTTCCACCCACTCCCCATGTTTATGAGCAGAAGGTAGACTATGGACCTAAGGTCATAAACACTTCCTCTGAAAAGTCAGCCTCCATTGCTTTTCAACTTAATTTTCTCTGAAACTTCTTCCACCACACCTGGTTATTTTTTTTTCTCCCTTTCAAAATTTTAATTATTAAAGATTTATTTGGCCAGGCATGGTAGCACATGTCTTTAATCCCAGCACTTGAGAGGCCGAGCTAGAACTGCTGTTTGAGGCCACCCTGAGACTGACTTCCAGGTCAGCCTGGGCTAGAGCGAGACCCTCCTAGAAAAACAAAAATAAAGATTTAGGGCTGAAGAAATGGCTTAGCGGCTAAGGCACTTGGACCCAGTCTCAATTCCCCAGGACCCACGTAAGCCAGATGCACAAGGTGGTGCATGAGTCTGGAGTTCATTTGCAGTGGCTGGAGGCCCTGGCATGTTCATTCTCTCTCTGGCTCTCCTCAAATAAATAAATAAAATATTTTTAAAAGATTTATTTTGAGAGAGGATATAGGTAAAAAGAGTTAAAGCTCCCATGCTGAGTAGGTGAAAGGGGTCCTGAGTAGAATGCCCTCTTTTTCATCGTTTTCTCTGGCCTAGGGTGAAGTAGGACTCTCTCTCTGGAGCCCCTAAGACTGGCCTCAAACTCGTACGTCAGACTCCCAGGAGTGTGCTACCACACATGTACTTTGGTCCACTTAATTTTTTTAATATTGGTATTTATTCATTGAGGGGGAACAATGGGTGCACCAGGACTTCTTGCTGATGGAAATAAACTCCAGATGCCTATACTACTTTATACATCCGGTTTTCTGTGGGTACTGGGGCATTGAACCCAGGCTGTCAGGTTTGCAAGCAAGCACCTTCAACCGCTGAGCCATCTCTTCAGCCCAAGGTAACTGCTGTTGCAAGTAAACAAAAACAAAAAAAAAGTTAATATTTTTTATATTTTGTTTTTTCGAGGTAGGGTCTCGCTCTAGCCCACGCTGATCTGGAATTCTTTTTTTTTTTTTTTTTTTTGGTTTTTCGAGGTAGGGTGTCACTCTAGCCCAGGCTAACCTGGAATTCACTATGTAGTCTCAGGGTGACCTCGAACTCACGGCGATCCTCCTACCTCTGCCTCCCGAGTGCTGGGATTAAAGGCGTGCGCCACCACGCCCGGCTTGGAATTCTTTATGTAGTATTAGGGTGGCCTCAAACTCACAGCGATCCTCCAACCTCTGCCTCCTGAGTTTTGGGATTAAAGATGTGCACCACCATGTCCAGTTGGTTCACTTTCTTTGTAGTCTCTTTTTCTACACAAGAATAAAATCTGACCTGGGCGTGGTGGCGCAAGCCTTTAATCCCAGCACTTGGGAGGCTGAGATAGGAGGACTGCTGGGAGTTCAAAGCCACCCTGAGACTACACAGTGAATTCCAGGTCAGCCTGAGCTTGAATGAGACCCTGCCTCGTAAAACAAACAAAAAATAAATAAAGGGCTGGAGGGATGGCTTCGTGGTTAAGGCATTTGTCTGCAAAGCCAAAAAACCCAGGCTCGATTCCCCAGGACCCATGTAAACCAGATACACAAGGGGACGCACACGTCTGGAGTTCGTTTGAAGTGGCTGGAGCCCTGGGGCGCCCATTCTCTCTCTCCGTCTTTCTCCCTCTTTCTCTCTGTCAAACAAATAAATAAAATACTTTAAATAAAATCCAAAGCCGGGCGTGCTGGCACACAACTTTAATCCCAGCACCTGCAGAGGTATTGAAGAGCCACCCTGACTCCATTTTAACAGCAAGAACCATTTTGATATAATAACTAAATTAAGTTTCTATTTCTCTAAGTTCCTATGTCTGAGTTGTGGCCACAAATTATTCCATGGTTATTGTTCCCAGTATTGTGTAGTAATAACATTCTGGAAAGTAGTTTAACTGTAACAGCTGGTCTGCTCTCACCATGCTTGCTTGTCTCTGAAAACCTCATACCCTGTGATTTACATGGTTTCACCATATTTAAAAAAAAAAAAAAAAAAAAAAGCCTGAGAAGGTGACTGGGGCTGCTCTCTACACCCCCGCCTTAGGTAGCCAGCAGCTGGACCGGCTCTCTTGTGCACATTTAAAAGCTTGCTTCAATTTGGCCATAATTTGTGGTTGGTGGTTTTTATTTCCGCAAATTCTGGGTTAACAGTAAGTAGGAGGATCACCGTGAGTTCAAGGTTACACTGAGACTACATAGTGAATTCCAGGTCAGCTTGTGCTACAGTGAGACCCTATCTCGAAAAACAAAACAAAACAAAACAATAATAATAATAATAAATAAGTAAATAAAATCCGAATTATTACATATTTTTAAGTAGTTACACCTAACCATTCGAAATGTTTTAGGCATATAGGAAGTCTTGTTAGGGATGAAAATAAATCTACCTCTCTTATGCAGAAAAGAATTTAGGAATATACTTAAAAGATCTTCAAAACTGCATTAGTGCATCCTGTATCTGTAGGGAGAGTACATGACATACATTCCCATTTACATTAGCAGAGAAACGTTAGCAGAGAAATAGCACTAAAGTAATTGCAACCAATGTAGACATTACAGAAATTTTTAAATGAATCTTCCATATGTTTAATTTTCCTTGTTATATGAGGAATGAGCTGGAATAAATTAGACATAAAAGAAATTAGTTTTGGCGGGCTTTAGATTTTAAAAAATGTCAAACAGGGCTGAACGCCACTTCCGGGTTTAGGGCCCGCCCACCGCAGGGAGGAACTTCCCGCCGGATCGCTCCCGGCTCTCACTCCGGTCCGCTCACTGCCTATAAAAGCACACCGACTCAATACACTGCTGCAGTTGGTTTCCGGGTCTTGGCAGTTTTAGACATGTCTGGTCGCGGTAAGGGCGGGAAGGGCCTGGGCAAGGGCGGCGCCAAGCGGCACCGCAAGGTCCTGCGCGACAACATCCAGGGCATCACCAAGCCCGCCATCCGGCGCCTGGCCCGCCGCGGCGGCGTCAAGCGCATCTCCGGCCTCATCTACGAGGAGACCCGCGGGGTGCTCAAGGTCTTCCTGGAGAACGTGATCCGCGACGCCGTCACGTACACGGAGCACGCCAAGCGCAAGACGGTCACGGCCATGGACGTGGTGTACGCGCTCAAGCGCCAGGGCCGCACGCTCTACGGCTTCGGCGGCTGAAGGACCCGCGCCCTCTCGCCAACGACAACAAAGGCCCTTTTCAGGGCCGCCCACGTTTTCAGCAAAAGGAGCTGCAATGGTTGTCAGTGATGGAAATGTGCATGGCGTCTGTCTCCCTCCCCATAACCCTACAATTCAGTGAGCTACAGTTAAGAGATTAATTCCCGGACCTCGTGGAGTATTCCTCATGTCTGTTTTCAAACCTTGCTCCATTCTGCCCGTGTCAGTACTTAGTGCTTAGTGCAATTTGGTCAGCCCAGGGCTGTTCCAAGTTAGGAACCGCAGTTGGAGTGAACACGTGGCGTTTTCTCAGCATGTGTGCCCCCCTCCCCCCTTCTCCGCTTACCCTTAGAGAAACATCCAGCTTGGGAGGGAGAGATGGCTAGTGAGCTCCCAACAGATGAGATCCGGGTAGGCTTTGAATATGTCCAAGTGCAGCCTTAGGGGCAGTGAAATGTAGCAAATGATCATAGGGTATTTAAAGGATGCACACTATTCGGCCTCTCGCTGTCCATTCTGACTACATTACCCACCCTTTCCCCCTTGTCAAAATACAATCTAGAAGCTTTAATATTCCCAGGTCTGTCTTTTTTTTTTTTTTTTTTTTAAAGGCAGGGTGTCAATCTAGTTCAGGCCTAAAGTGGCTTCGAATTCATGAAGTTTCTCCTTTCTCTGCCGCCTCCCAAATGCTGGGGTTCAGGGAGTGTGCCACAGCCGGCTCTTAATGGTTTGTTTGGTTTGGTTTGGATTTTTTGAGATAGGGTCTAACTCTACCCCAGACTGACCAGGAATTCACTGTGTACTCTCGGACTCCCAAATGCTGGGATTAAAAACTTCTTTTATACAGGAATCACCCACTCCTTCCACACACACCCAACACAGCTACTGACTACACACATGGCTTTAATCCCAACACAACACTCGGGAGGCAGAGGTAGGATCACCGTGAGTTCAAAGCCACCCTGAGAGTAATCCAGGTCAGCCTGGACTAGAGTAAAACCCTACCTCGAAAAACCAAAAATAAATATTTTTGTTTTGTTTTGTTTTTCAAGGTAGGGTCTCACTCTAGATCAGACTGACCTAGAATTCACTGTGTAGTCTCAGGGTGGCCTCAAACTCAGAATCCTACCTCTGCCTCCCAAGTGTTGGGATTAAAGGTGTGTGCCACCACACCTGACTAAGATTTTTCCTTTTTTTTTTTTTTTTTTTTTTTTTTAGGTAGAGTCACGCTCTGACCCAGGCTGACCTGGAATTCACGATGTATTCTCAGGGTGGCCTTGAATTCAAGGCAATGGGCAATCCTCCTACCTCTGCTTCCCAAATGCTGGGATTAAAGGCATGTGCCACCATGCCCAGCTCACTGGCCTTTCATATGCTAAGCAAACATGGTACAAACTGACTTCTGTAGCCCCTTGATTTTTTTTTTATGTTTAATTTTATTTTTATTTATTTTGAGGTAAAGTCCCCATCTCGTACAGACTGACCTGGAACTCACTGCGATCCTCCAACCCTACCTCTGCCTCCTGAGATTTTTTGTTTGTTTATTTATTTTTTAATTTAGATATAGGGGGTCTCGATCTAGCCCTGTCAACCAGTAACTCATTCTGTAGCCCCAGTCTGACTTCTAACTCACAGCAAAGCTCCTCCTACCTCAGCCACCCAAATGCTGGGATTAAATGTGTGGGCTACCACGCCTGGCTTTTGTTTTCATTTTTGAGAGAACCTCATTAAGTTCCCCAGGCAGACCTCAAACTTGCATTTCCCTCCCTTGGCCTCCTGCCTGACTTTCCTAAACTATTCTCTCTCCTTAAATGAAAATGCCCACAATCAAGAGATAGTGGTGCTTGTCCTGAAATGGAGAGTTTAGGGAAATGCCATACCAAGTATCAATGTACTGCTACAGTGGCAATGAGATCTTTTTAATCTTTCAAGTTGTGGCCTGCCTAAAAAGTCACATTTCTATATAGTGTTGAAGGAATTAGCAAAGATGCTGCATGCTCTTCCTACCATGCTTCGTGTTCTAAACCCACTGCACACGCCCTTAGAAACGAGCATAGGCAATGCTGATTTCAGAAGTGGTTCTCCTTCTGCCCTTATTGGCCCCCACCCCCCCACCCTCCTTTTCCCCTTAAGTGTTTTTTGGGATTTTTTGTCTTTTTTTGTTGTTGTTTTTCAAGGTTGGGTCTCACTCTAGCCAGGCTGACCTGGAATTCACTAGGTAGTCTCAGGGTGGAAAAGTGGCATGTAACTGAGGTTAATTGTGCATCAGTTTTGCTATTTGTGAAAGCATATCAACCTTAATTTTGTGATTCCTTACTGTTAAATTCTGCGCTAGCCACAGAAACAAAATGAAACCCACATTAAAGGAATAAAAAGAGGTGACGGTGGTAAAAGAAATGGCTACACTTAGAGGTTTTCTACTAAAACACGATGTGCTTTCAGAATTTTAGGAAAGTAACCTTTGTAAACTCATGATGGATTCATTTGCAAAACAGACAAACAAACAAACAAGTAAACAGCTGGTAAACCTAATCTACGGTTGGCCGACACTAAGATTAAGGAAAACCTTAATCTAAGGCATACCTGAGGAGGAATTCATCACCATCATGCCTTACTCCAATGAAACTACCAAAGTCCTGCATATCAGATGGCTACATAAGTGAGTGCCAGGCCATTGCAATTGCAAGACCTTGTTTTGTTTTGGTTTGGTTTTTCGAAGTAGGATCTCACTGTAGCTCAGGCTGACCTGGAATTCTGGAATTCACTATGTAGTCTCAGAGTGGCCACAAATTTATGGTGATCCTCCTATAGCTGGGATTAAAGGCGTGAGCCACCATGGCCGGCACTTTTGTTTTCCTTCATTTTTTCGTAATTCTTTATTTTTATTTTTTGGTGTTTTCAATGCATGATCTGACTCTAGCCCTGGCTGACCTGGAGTTCACTATAGCTCCAGGCTGTCCTCAAACTCACGTTGCTCTTCCTGCCTCTGATCCGAGTACTGGGATTAAATAAAGGTGGGCTTACTTTGCCTGACCCAAGACCGTGTCTCAAAAAAGAAAAAAGGTTTTGCTTATTGGAAGTCTAGAATACTTACTTAAGAAAGAATATGCAAATAAGTAAAATCAGTATTATTTTTCCTCATCTTCTCATTCACTTCTGAGACTTAAATAGGCAGTTGTATACGCTGGTATTTTCCTCTCATCAGCTAGTTCATTGAGATCAGTCTAAGATTTAAAGATCTGTTATCAACAAAAACAGAAGGCACGGTAGCACACTCCTTCAGTGCTAGCACCCCAGAGGGCTTAAGTAAGACGACTGCCATCAGTTTCAGGCCAGAAAGGGCTACAAAGTGAATCCCAGGTTAGCTATGGCTAAAGTAAACCTTGCCTCAAAAACAAATTGAAAATAACTAAAGGGATGGAGAGATGATGAAAGCCGTCCTAATTGGGAAACACCAGAAACTCAAATTCACCGTCCTAGTCACTTGACTTTCGTCCTCATTGCTCTATAGCTTGAAAAAAAAAAAAAAAATCACTTGTTTCTCTAAGTTACTTCCCACATTGAAATGCGCCCTATACCTGCCTCAATCTTTCTTTTGGATTAAATAGCTCCAGTTCAGTACTTGGCATATTTAGAATACTTTATAAATGTTAAAGTATTTGCCCATGTTTCTTACATGTTAAACTAAGCCTCAAACCTCAACGCTAAATCCAGCTATTTCTAACACTCAACAGCTATCCCAACCCACACTTTGAAGCTACAAAGACCTGAGATTAATTAGGGATACTATGAGACAGGTGTGGTCAATGTAAATTAGCAGAAAATGGCATCTGGGATGTTAAATTAAAACACGCGTACACCTAAGCCTCTTACCTCTTTATGGTCCTAAACCCCTTCAAAGCCCAGCACTACCCGCGTTGTTTAAAGGACCATAGCGACTCAATATAGCCGAAGTGGGGGACTCCTCACAGCCCCCTGGAGCGCGTGGTAGCAGCTCTTTCTGCTGAGAACGTGATGGCTCTTAAAAGAGCCTTTGTTGCTAGATGTTAACGACACCGCCTCCGATTTAACCACTTTACTTGGCGCTGGTGTACTTGGTGACGGCCTTGGTGCCCTCGGACACGGCGTGCTTGGCCAGCTCCCCGGGCAGCAGCAGGCGCACGGCCGTCTGGATCTCCCGCGACGTGATGGTCGAGCGCTTGTTGTAATGCGCCAGGCGCGACGCCTCGCCCGCGATGCGCTCGAAGATGTCGTTCACGAACGAGTTCATGATGCCCATGGCCTTCGACGAGATGCCCGTGTCGGGGTGCACCTGCTTCAGCACCTTGTACACGTACACCGAGTAGCTCTCCTTGCGGCTGCGCTTGCGCTTCTTGCCGTCCTTCTTCTGCGCCTTCGTCACCGCCTTCTTCGACCCCTTCTTCGGGGCCGGCGCAGACTTCGCTGGATCCGGCATCGTGAGGGTTCCGAGAGACACTAAGCCAAACGCCTGCGGTTCTCCCTTATATATGGAGAGCATTCAAATTAGGCTCCGAATCTGTCTCCGCGGATTGGCGAAATCACGCGATAGCTTTGTCCAATCGCAACGCACGACTGGCGAGGCCGCGTTCCATTGGTCGACACGAAAGTGAGACGCCAGCCAATCGCGCGGCTCGGTTTTCGCGCCCCGCGGACACCATAAAGGCGGCGCGGTTCCGCGGGTGTTCTGTAGGTCGCTCGTCAGCGGAAATTTTGAAACCATGTCTGGTCGCGGCAAGCAGGGCGGCAAGGCGCGCGCCAAGGCCAAGACGCGGTCGTCCCGGGCCGGCCTGCAGTTCCCGGTGGGCCGCGTGCACCGGCTGCTCCGCAAGGGCAACTACGCCGAGCGGGTGGGCGCCGGCGCCCCGGTGTACCTGGCGGCCGTGCTCGAGTACCTGACGGCCGAGATCCTGGAGCTGGCGGGCAACGCGGCCCGCGACAACAAGAAGACGCGCATCATCCCGCGCCACCTGCAGCTGGCCATCCGCAACGACGAGGAGCTCAACAAGCTGCTGGGCAAAGTGACGATCGCGCAGGGCGGCGTGCTGCCCAACATCCAGGCCGTGCTGCTGCCCAAGAAGACCGAGAGCCACCACAAGGCCAAGTGAGCGAGAAGTGCCAACGTGCGCCTTACAGAAACGGCTCTTTTCAGAGCCACTCCATTGTCCTTGAAAGAGCTGGTACTTGTCAAATGCTTAAAGTGTAAGGGTCTTGAAGGCTATTGCGCCAAAACCAATTTGGGAAAGCCAAGTGTTACTTGGAGGAGCAATTTAGGCCGGGCATGGTGGCGCACGCCTTTAAATCTCAGCTCTCGGAAGGCACAGGTAGGATCGCCGTGAATTTGAGGCCACCATGACACTACATAGTGAACTCAGGCAGTGAAATCTTACCTCAAAATTTAGTCCCACGTACACATTCTCGCGTGCGTGTTGTGTATTTGAGAGAAGACATTTTAACAGTCCTATCTACATGAAAATCTTCCAGGTGAGGGAGATAATTAAATCAGGTGGTACGTATCATGAAACAAATAGGTAGGCTAACTCGCTTCCGAGTATGCCCAGTCACCCCTCTGTGACACTTAACCGGAGAAAAACTGGAGAGGCAATTTATGGGATGAGCCGTATACATTTTCGAGGGCACTCAATGCTTTAATAACGTGTTTGATAGAAAGATGAGGACTGAGGAAACCTAGGCTGTAGCTGACAGAAAAGAGCTACCATGTTGCTCTGTTCCTAGAGGGGTGAGGGAGTTCCTGAAGGCATGCAGGCGTCATACATCTGGTGGGTCCCTCTCGTGAGAAGAGGATCTGAACAGGCACATTGCATACATTAACAGGGAGGAGAGCCAGGGTGGGTCACAGGCTTCATAGATGACGGTTGAGAGCCAGTGTCTTGTCCCCGTGAGGGCCCACTTCCTACCATTGTTCTAAAGAGGCGAGGGGATTATATGCATGATTCTCTGATTCAGTGAGCTGTGGTTTTTGTTACTGATAAACACATCGTTCCTCAGATGGAAGAAGAACGTCAGGCAGTCAATTTTGCCATTTCAGATTGGCCAGGCCTGGGGTCGGTGGAAATGGAGCACCTGTTAGCTTAGCTTTGCTGTGTTTTACTTTTTGTTTTGTTTTGTTTTTTCTTTTTTTCCTTTTGTTTTTACTAAGCTAGATTAACACTGGAGAGTCGAAGTTGATTTGTAGTCTTAAGGTCGATTTTTTAAATGAGGCTGTTAGTGGCCAAACTGTTTGCTGCCACATAGACCACACGTTTTGGGAAGCCCCAGTGGTCCCAGAATCAGAGGAAACATAAGAGAAAAACAAACTAGGGCTGGAGAGATGGTTTCGTGGTTAAGGCGCTTGCCTGCAAAGTCAAAGGACACAGGTAAGATTCCCCCAGGACCCATGTAAGCCAGATGTACAAGGTGGCGCATGCGTCTGGAGTTCTTTCTCAAATAAAAATGTTTTTTAAAAAATTTAAGACTTTTATATCAAAAAGTCACAGAATTTAGCATACGTGGCTTTCCAGGTTCTCGTGTAGAAAATAAAGGATGTTGATAATTGTAAAAAGAAAAAAGGGGGGCCTGGTGAAATGGCTTAGTGGTTAAGGCATTTGCCTGCGAAGCCTAAGGACCCTGGTTTGATTCCCCAGGACCCATGTAAGCCAGATGCACAAGGGGTACATGCGTCTGGAGTTAGTTTGCAGTGGCTAAAGGCCCTGGTACACCCATTCTCTCTATATATATGTGCCTCTAACTCTCTGTCATAAATAAATAAGTAGATAAAATAAAAACTACCTGCAGGAATCTAGAAAGAGCCCTCTAAGCAGACGTGGCGAGAAGGGCTGTCTTGGAACTGTGCAGACCTTTCTGTTGCCACAACACTCTCGCTGCTACTTCATGTTCAAGGATGAGCTTAATATCTGGGAAAGATCCCAAACAAGAAATAATGGGCTTTCGGGAAAGGCCTGAACGAGCCTTCTGAAGCGCTCCTTTGTTGGTGTTGGTTTTCTTTTGAGAACTAGAAGTCAAAGAGATAAACCTGAAGGAGCTCAAACTCAATTTTGCTGCATTTCTTCACATCCTTCACCTGGTGTTTCGACCTGGAGGACAGGGGAATAAAGGACCAAGACCAAGGATCAGAACAAGATGTGACAGAGGCAAAGACATCCCACCCTGTGGCACTGCCAAGCTCAGCAGCTGACTTCCTGCTGAGGCCCAAGAGCAGGTCTCAGTGGGGACGTGATTGGGTCCCCCTCATCCGCTGTCTCCATCCTGGCTGGATTCTCGGGCCAGAGTATTTAAAAAGAGAAGGAAATACTGGGGCAAATTTTCTGATATCTATTTTTTTTTTTTTTAGGTAGGGTCTCACTCTAGCCCAGGCTGACCTAGAATTCACTCAAGGTGGCCTCAAAATCACGGTGCTAAGATTAAAAGTGTGTGCCACCATGCCTGGCTTTATTTATTTGCAAAGCAGAGAGAGACAGAGAATGGGGCCTCTGGCCACTGCAAACAAACTCCAGAAGCATGTGCCCCCTTGTGTACCTGGGGAATCAAAGCTGGGTCCTTAGACTTCCTAGGCAAGCACCTTAATCACTAAACCATCTCTCCAGCCCTGTTCTGATATCTCCTGGGAATTTTCCATTTATTTGTCTGGGCTGGAGTAGTTAATTTTGTAACTTTTCTTTCCATCGCCCTATAGGGTTCTAATTCTACATTCGAATTAACTTTCACTGTTTTGTTCACCATTCTGTCACCAATACACATAAAAGTAAATACTGACTCCCACTGCAACTCAATTTATGTGGACAAAATGAGGAATTAAATTTAAATTTTAAAATATGCTGTAATGTCCAATGTTTCCTCTAGGGGGCGATAATCACCACGAAATAAAATCTTCAGACATTTCTATTTAAAATCAATTTTAAACCTTGCATTTAAGAAAATATTACTTACATGTTGGGGTTTTCTTTCTGTTATGAATTTAGAAACATGGGTGTATTTCCTTTGGTGCAAAATCAAGTAGACTGGTAGAAAATTGCTACATTTCACATAAGCTTTAGGTATTCGATATAATTGAACAAAAATTCAGGAGAGGCCCTGTGGCTTAGCCGGTCAAAGCGCCTGTCTAGTAAACAGGAGATCCTGGGTTCGAATCCCAGCGGGGCCTTCTTTCTCTTACTATTTTGTGTGTGTAGTTTCAATTTGTCACCACAGAGTAAGTTAGAAACGCTTTATGGAACTTACAAATAGTTACAATCTGTAATGTATGGTTCCAACTAGGAAATTTCTTTGAATTTCTTGGTTTATACAGAATTTCTTAGCGACCATGTGCCTGGTGACATAAGGATTGAGATGAGAGGAAAAATGAACAGTCTTTGGTCAATTGCAAAGGGTTGCTAATTGCTGGTAAAACTGGAATATGTGGGCTGTCCGTGAATTATTTTGCAGTATGGGACAGGGTAAATTTCAGATCTATTTTAGCATTCAGTCTCCAATCTCTTAACTTGTAATAACCAATATTTTCAGTGAGTGAAATGATGGGTTCTGAGTCTCAAAGTCAGGCAAAGAATTATGCTATTTGGCTTAGAGTAGGATTTATTTTTAACTTTAACAAAAATGTAAAGAACCCTGGTGAAATATAGACTAGTCACCAGACTGTTTTGAAGAACCCTAAGTATTTCGAATTGTCTTTATTATCTTCTTGTGTTTTTTCTGAGCAAATATTCCAGTTGTTTTATTTTTTTTTTTAATCCTTTAAAGTTTTACTTGTCTCAAACTTTGTTCCTTTCTCTTTTATGATATATATATCTCCTTTTTTTATGACATGAAGAAACCAAAATTCATGATTGGTGTCATCATTCTTGTTAGGAAATCTTATCAGATCTTTCTTTTAGAAAAATGTAAGTAGGGGCTAGGGAGGTGGCCTAGTAGTTAAAGGCATTTGGGTTCAATTCCCTAGTACCCACCTAAAGCTAGATGTGTTGTATGCATCTGGAGTTGACCTACAGTGGCAGGAAACCCAAGCATACCCACAGTGTTTCTCTCAGTCTCTCTCACTTTCATGCTCTAAAAAAATAAATATTTTTAAATAAATATTTTTGAAAAGAAACTTATACACAATCAATTACAACCATCTTAATTTTTTTTTTTCATCTACACATAATTAGGTACTATGTTTGTTGCTTCCCTGGAAACAAAGAAAAGACTGTGTCAGCCATTTCTCTGCGTGGTGGTCTCTAGTAGCATTGCTTTAACAACTTCAAGACTACGCCATTCTATAGGTCAGCCTTTTCGGAACCCTATCCAATAAACACATGGGTTCATAGACTGTGCTGCCGAAACTAAAACAATTCTGCCAACCAAAAGTCCTCTCCATGCCAACAGAAGGCAAGAGCGCAGCTCACAGACTGTGTATGTAAGGGAGCACAAAAGAAGTAACCCCGAGGCCTCTGTGAGTGAAGTCTCACCTGCAAGAAAATAACACAGGGAGAATGAGGAGGGCGTCAGAGAGCGCCCAGGGCTTGCCCACCTAGAATCTGTCGCGCCAACCACGTCAACGCAAGGATCAAACCCCCTGGAAGAACGGGCCCACGCAAAGAATGAATGGATGCTTTCTTTCAAAAGCTTAACATATACCAAAGCAATATTGTCTTTAGTTTATTCCAAAAAGTTGGGTAATTCTCCCCATCTTGCCTTTCCTGAAATAAACAGGCCCTACTGACTCAATTTCTCTAGAAAGACAGCTTTTGTGTGTTATCGGGTCCCACACCCCATCTCCCCCACCCAGTCTCAGGTAGCTGAGGCTGACTTGAATCTTCTTATCCTCCTGCCTCCTGCCAAGGGAAGTGCTAGGATTATCAATCAGCACCGGCACCCACCACTCCCAGCTTCGTGTTCTTTCAGAAGATTCTAATAAGGTACAAATCAAATGGCATCAGAGGATCTAAACAGATGAATAGAACTCTGGAGGTAGATGTAAGGCAGCAGTTCACACAAGAGATGCGATTGAGGTGAAAGAAAACAATAAATAAAAGTGTGTAGTGATGCATGCCTTTAATCCCAGCACTTGGGTAGCAAAGGTAGGAAGATTGATGTGAGTTCAAGGCCAACCTGGGACTATAAAGTGAGTTCCGGGTCAGCCTGTGCTAGAGCGTGAGACCCTGCCTTGAAAAAAAAAACAAATTATATATATATAATTTGTTTATATATATGATATATATTATGTATTATAAATATAATAAATAAATATAATAAAATATATAAATATATTGTATTTATACATAATAAATATTATATATATATATTTCAACAGCCTATACAGGTATGCACCAAACCAAAAACCTTAGCACCAGCAGCAGGGGGGCTCCATCCAACTGCGATAATGAGGTACACACATAACAATGTGTTCTCTTACACAACTTTAAAAGATAGGTATCTGGAGCTGGAGAGAGATCTCAGCCATTAAAACACTTGCTAGAAAAGCCTCATGGTCAGAGTTCCATTCCCTAGTCTCCACATAAAGCCAGATGCACAGAGTGGCACATGCACCTAGAGTTCGTTTGTAGTGGCAAAAAGCCCTGGTCCACCCATTTCCTCCAAACTCTCTTTTGCTAACTCGCTCACTCTTTCTCTTCTCTCTCTCACTCTTTCCCTTTCTCATTGCGGATATATAAATAAATAAAAATATGTAAGATCTGTTGTCCTTTATAAGTGGGAAATTGTACACTTTTTCTTTTTGGTTTTACTAGAGGAGAGGAAAAGAGGTCCCTTTTTGCCCAGATCTCTGCACGTAGAAAGCTTTGAATATATTCCCTTGGCTCTCCCATCCTGGTAGGGCAAATAAAAAGTGCCCTAGCCAGGCATGTTGGCACACACCTCAGGAGGCTGAGGTAGGAGGGTTACTTTGAGATTGAGACCTACCTGAATTACAGGCTGAGTGAGTTCCAAGTCAGCCTGAGCTAGAGTGAGACCCTGCTTCATACACTACCCAAAGTGCCCTAAACCCCGGCTTCTTAGACTGTGGGGTTCTGACCCCACAGGCAATATCACTGAATGTGAAAGTCAAGAAATGGTAAAAAGATTGCTGAACTGCACCCACATAAGATTAACTCAAAATCTGACACATAATGAATGTGAGGTGCTTCTGTCAGGGTTCCCTGGTGTTATACGGCGTGACTTCACTGCAGCTTTGTGGGAACACAGCACGTGCATCTCCACTGTTCGTGACACAACCCCTCCTGAAACACGCAGCTCAGATCTGAGACTGCTGAATGTCCTGAATTACAACGCTTATACTGTACAAAGTTTTCTGCCTTTGTTGAAACGTAATGGTTTGATTGTGGAACACAAAACCTTCTGTTATTCCCCCACCATCATTCCTCAGCATGCAAGCATCAAAACACCAAATGACAATCTTTGAATTATATTATGTTAGAATGCCTGACTTTCAACATAGGTTGCAAACATGAGGGTCTGAAAGTACCTGAGTTTGAGTACCTAGGAACTACATAAAAAACTGGGTGTAGTCATGTGTGTCCACCTGTAACCCCGATCCTGTGGGGAGCAGAGAACATAGAATCACTCGGGCTTACAAAAACTGCAGCTCCACATTTACAGGGACTCCATCTCAAGGAAATGCATGCATAGCTAGGCAGTAGAGCAAGAACACCTGGCATTCTATTCTCCTCTGAACACTGTGTGTCTGCACGCACATGTGCATACACCCCCCCACACACACACACACCAAAAAAGAATATCTGGATTTTTATTTACTTATTTAGTTATTTTTGGTTTTTCGAGGTAGGTTCTCACTCCTACCAGCTGACCTGGAATTTGCTATGTAGTCCCAGGCTGGCCTCAAACTCACAGTGATCCTCCTGCCTCTGCCTCCCAAGTGCTCATTAAAACCCAACATTCAGGGAGCTAAGGCAGAAAGATTGCCACGAGTTAGAGCTAGCCTGAACTACAGTGAGTTCCAGGGCAGCCTGAGCTACAGTGTGAGACCCTGTCTCAAAGCAAAACAAAACAAAACAAATGTATTTATTTATATAACACTATTTACTGCCATTGCTGTTAAATGACAGCATTTATGTAACTGAACAGCAAATAGAATAATATGAAATGAACACCTTGGATATTTTAGTGTTGAGGAAATAAGTGCTCTGTGCTTTTGTGTACTGCATATGTTACACAGTATGATTAGGTTTGTGGGTTGGGGCCTGGCATGACAACACCCTGGGTTGACTCTCTATAACAAGTTGGACTATCAGTGCAGCTCCCGGTGTAGAGCATCAAGCAAGGCGCACGCGTACTGAGAATGCTCCCCACACCATCCTCTCTCCGGGACCACATCCCTCCTCCGCATTTCTCTGCTCTGAGCGGAACACGGTACCGAGACGTGTCGGGAGGAGCGAAGAGATTTTTGCTTCCCGGTCGAGGCGCGTCCTCCTGCCAGCTGTCCACCGCCCAGCCCCAAGGACCACGGTCCAACTCAGGCCCGGGAACGTTGGAAGGATGAGGGTCTGCGTGAGCCGAATGACCGAACGCACCCCAGCAAGAGATGCGTTTGAGGGCAAGGCTGGTGGTGTCCGGCGAAAGTGTGAGCTGCTGCCACCTGTGCTCGAGTTGGAAGTTTTCTTTGGTAGAGGTCCAGATATCAAAGAGAGCAGCCGGTCTCCTCCTTGGACCCTCACACAAAAAAGAACCTCTAAGAGGAGCCTGGAGAGACAAAAGCTGCTTCCCAGGGGAGGTGCAACCCTCTAGCACCCGGGCCTCCGCATATAAGCTATGTTCAAGAAAAAAGAAATTGCGAAGGTTTGTGATTTTTGTGTCTGTACATGTTAGTAGGGCGGAAATTCTCTGAGGTTAAAGGGTAGGACCAACTAACTACTTGTTGGAGAGAAAACATGTTTCCGCCCAGTTTCGAACTGGGGACCTTTCGCGTGTTAGGCGAACGTGATAACCACTACACTACGGAAACAACCGCAAACCTGTCTCTTCTCCAAGTCCACATAATTCCCTCACCATTCCCATGCACACCTGAGAATACCTCCAGGGTTTAGGCATTCACTGTAGGCCTGCCCCTGAACACGCATACATAAATAAATCAGTAAATATTTTCCAAGATAAATTATTTAATAAAACTAGAATTACTTGAGTTTCCCCAATGTTGCCATTACAAGTAATTCTGTAGAGGACAAGCTTGCCCACAGAAACCCCTCATGGGTGCACACCATGCACACTAGTAGAAATGCTGCCTCGGAAAGCAAGTGCGTTGGGAATACGGATAGAGCTTCCCAAACATCTTCACAGCAGCAAGGCATGTGGGTTGCGTGCAGAGAAAGCAGCTGAACAAGACCGTGGCTCACGTCCAGCTAACTCCCTACTTCGTTCCTGTCCCAGCTATGGAAAAAAAAAAAAAAAAAAAAAAAAAAAAGAGGTAACATGTTGAAACGGGGGCGGGGGGGCGGACCTTAAAGGCAAAGATTCCTGCAATGATGGAATAATGCCCTCTCCAAAAAGTAAGATTTAGCATCCCAGAGCCTGTGGGTCAGGCTGGGAAAGGGGCAAGGCAGAGAAGCACAGGAGAGTCTGACCAAGAGACCGCCTTTTGCATGTTGCTGTTGAAAGCAAAGGGTCAAATAATCAAGAGTGTTTGGCAATGGCGAACAGGATAACAAATTGGGACCTTAAGAATGTGTATGTGCTTTTACCACACAAGCAATACCATGGCCATGATGATTAAAAGATGGTGTAAAGTTCATATGAAAACTTCTATGTGCCCCAGGTTCAAATCTTACTCATAGTGGTTCTTAAAGCTTTTCTGCCTGAATCACAAGTGGGTGTGAACTTTACAACTCTGTTCACATTCAGATTAGGAGATGCTTAGTGTTGGCCCAACACTACCCTATGCTTATTACCGTTCTTGCCCTGACCATCCATAGTATGTGGTTTTTTTTCACGGTCCCCATGGTGGCTAAGACATGGTTATAGCCTTCAGAATGGGATTTCAGTGAGATCGCTAAATGGGGACTCAGTGGTGGATCACAATGACAAAGAGAAGCAGGACACTTTGTTTTAAAACAAATCTGGAATAAAGCTTTCTTAAACAGTTCTCTGGTGTTAAAAACAATCAACACAGGTTCCCTGATGGGAACCTCGGGGGTCTAGGGTTATAAATATGTAGATGTGGCAGGTGCCCTTAAAATCAATTTATCGAAATGAGTTAAAGGGAAGGAGTTAAAGGAAGGGTGCAGAGTAGTTTGGATTTTATATAACATGGGGATGGGATTAAGATCAAGTCTCCTTGCTTTCAAAGTGGGCTGCCTCCACTTACATTTTTTAACATTTTAACATATTTCTCCTGAGGCCTTAAATAGTTTTGTTTTTTATCTTTAGATTGGAATTTTATTTTCTTAATTTTTTAATTTACATTTTTATAGACAACTTCCATAACTACAGACAATAACCCATGGTAATAACCTCCCTACCCCCCCCCATTTTCTCCCTTAAAACTCCACTCTTTATCATACCCCTCCCCCCTCTCAATCAGTCTCTCCTTTATTTTGATGTCATCTTTTCCTCCTATTACGATGGTCTTGTGTAGGTAGTGTCAGGCACTGTGAGGTCATGGATAGCCAGGCCATTTTGTGTCTGGAGGAGCATGTTGTAAGGAGTCCTACCCTTCCTTTGGTTCTTACATTCTTTCCACCTCTTCCGCATTAGACCCTGAGCCTTGGAAGGTGTGATAGAGATATTTCAGTGCTGAGCACTCCTCTGTCACTTCTTTCCAGCACCATGATGCCTTCTGAGTCATCCCAAGGTCACCACCATCTGAAAAGAGAAGCTTCTCTAGCCAAAATGAGAGTAGCATTAATATATGAGTGTGAACATTAAGAGAAGTGATTACTGGGCAGTTTGATGAACATAGTATATTTATATAGATAGATAGATATTTAGCCAGACAGCAGCAGATGTTACACCCCTAAGGGCTCATGACTAACCCATCATAGGTTTTCAGTATCAGGCATGTATTCCCTCCCGTGGAGCTGGCCTCCAATCCAATTAGAGAGCAGTTAAATAGTTGAACTACACTCACAAGAATGCTAAGTTTATTTTGCAAAACACAGGTCGAGCCAGCCAGGAGTCGAACCTAGAATCTTCTGATCCGTAGTCAGACGCGTTATCCATTGCGCCACTGGCCCCCTGCTGGACGTTCTGCTCCAGGGTTAACTCTTAATTAGGCACAAAGTTAAATTACAATGAAAACAAGTGAGTTAAACAAAACCATTTTCAAACTACCTAAGTTATATTTACTTGGCACATTTTTTACTTGCCTCATCCTCTTAAAATATTTACAAAAGAATTTCTGCTCTGAGCACTACGTGTGTGATAGAATGACCCATTCTTCATCGATGAGACTGTTGGTTTGAATTGCTGTTTTGTATGAACTTGTCATGAACTTAAAGTTGATAGTAGATTCTAAAAATTCTCCGTAAGAGAATTCTGTTGATCTAGATCTTACAGGATTGTGTCTTTCCAATCTCGGCTGTCTGGAAGTGGATGAGCAAAGGGTATCTTCTCTGAAATATCATGATTTTATCTGCTTCTTTTTCATGATACTGAGCGAGGTGAGGGCTAGCTGAAAGAAGGGGACTAGAACTCAGCAAATACATGAAAAATCACCAAATTGTACGCTTTTAAAACTGGGCTTTTTGTGCGTGTAGTACATCCTGATTTTTTAAAATCAGGAAAGTTTTTTTTTTTTTTTTAAGTCTTAAAAGTGAGCGATTGATTTCTTCACTCGTTCTTGCCCCCTTGGGCAGGGCTCCCATCTCTTGTTCAACTTCTGTCCTTGAAACTCGGTCCTGGAGAAAAGACAGGAGAAATACTGACTCAGAAAGCAGAGACTAAGAAAATGTTCGGACTTGAAAGAAATCCCAGACAAAAATAAAAGCGGGAAAGGAAGAGTGATGGGAGAGAATTATGATCATGGTATATCGTTTATATTTATGAAACTTGTCAATAAAAAAAGTTTTTTAAAAAATAGAAAAAAATCCAAATAGGAGTGGGTGCAGGAAGATCTCGGAAGTGCAACTTTGGGATGCAGTCTGATTGACAGTTGGTTCTTCTCGGTGTCTCTGACCCCGGGCGTGGGGCAGAGAAAGAAGGATGAGTTTAGGAAGAACTTCGGGGAAAGACCGCAGGCAAGGTAAAACCAATCGATGCTGGGCTCTGCAAGAGGTGCTGGAATTAAAAGAACGAAGCTACAGAAGCCCGGACCGGACCTCGTAGACCCCACGTTATGTTGAGATGCGAACGAGTACGGAGAAGGGATGGGTTTGTAACTTCCCTGAGCAAAAGCTCCTCACATCTCAGCGCGCTGGAGGACCACCGGGAAAGAGGGTCAGACCAAGTGTTCCGGTTCTTGCGCCCAGAGGTCCCACCCTGATTCTTGAATTTAGCCACCACTTGATATCCAGGCGGCAGCAGAGTTCCGCGGGGGCGCCCAGGGCCCCGCTGCGTCCTGCGTGGGGCTTAGGAAGACGGTCCTCGCCGAGGAGGGGCGGGAGGGAAGCACAACCTGGTAGTTGGTTTTTGTTTTTGTCTCTTTTAAACGTGTGAATTTTGTCACATAGTTGTTTGTTTGTTTGTTTGTTTGTTTGTTTGTTTGTTTTGGAGCCGGTGGTGGTGGCTTGTTGTATATACATATGACAGACCCCTCAAAGAAAACTGTAATATAGTTAAGTACAGACACACTCCTGAGCTTGCATCTTCCTCCCCTTCAAAAAACATCTCCTGAGAGCATATTGTGGAGAATGTTTCCTTCTCCAGAATATTGCAGAGCGGGGCACTTCATGCATGACAGCCAAGAAAGCAGCCGCAGCGTTTGTGTAAAGAACACGGCGTCCCGCCCCATCTGTCACCTATGTGATGGGGCGTGGGAATCGATAAATGATTTTTCCTGCAAAGATCTCACTTTCCAATTTTGCATAAGGAATTTTCACTCTCACGATGAGGAAAAAGAAACTCTTAGGCCCTTACTGGGAGTGGGCTAGAACCCATGCAGACTCATATCTATTGGACTTTAAGTCAAATACCCTAGCCATTCAACCTGCTTCTTCCTTTTTTTAAATACTTATTTGAGAGAGAGAAAATATGGGTGTTCCAGGGCCTCCTGCCACTGTAAACAAACTTCAGGTGCATGTGCCACTTCAGGTGCATATGCATCTAGCTTTTATGTGGGTACTTGGGAATCATAATCGAGGCCATTAGACTTTGCAAGCAAATGCCTTTAACCACTGGACCATCTCCCCAGCCCTATGTTTTCCTCTTAATATATCTCAGGGCCCCTACCCCCAGTCCATGGACCAGCACTAGCCACATTAGAAGGCAGTCATTCCACCTCAATTAAGCTAGAAGATCCCTCACATACCAAGGTAAACGGATTACCCACCAGGTACATTATTCTAGGCATTTAGTGTTTAGCTACGGACAAGAGGTGAATCTCTACCCTCCTAGAGCTTTCTTTCCAGTCAGAGAGACTGTACACTATCTAGATTTAAAAATAACAATATTTCTCACCATGACAAGTGCCTTGAAAATGAATGAAGAACAAAGCTGAGGAGTAAGGCCCACCCACCCCCCAGCTGAAATTTATGTACAAGAATTTATCGCTGGAATTAAACGGTGGAAGACATGTCCAAGGAATATTGTGGGACTTTAATCCCTTCATGAATCTTGTGATCAGTAAGTGTGTGGAAATAGGCAACTAGTGGGCAGTGGAATATTTGAATGCTGGTCATATGAGGAAATAAGCATCATGATGTTGAAAGCCTTGGAATGAGTTTAAACGATGGTTTTTTCAGAGAAATTCACGACCCCCCCCCCCCAAGAGCCTATTTTACTACTGGTGTGAAATCGGGGTATGTACATTTCCATATTAAGCTTTTTGCTAAGTCAACTTATGAATTGAGCTAGAACAGAGGGCTATTTGCTTGGTGACTTAATAGCCACCTTGCAAGATCTTTCTGAATTGATGTCATTAAGCATCTGATTGAGGGGGCAGCAAACCACGCGAAGCTATGTACAAGCAGCAGTCAGGGTGGGGAGACCAGGGCAGGCTTGGGAGGCAGGGGGGAGCCTGCGATGTCCCCAGAACTTTAAGGAGGAGCGGTGGGACTGTGGGTCAGAAAGGTTGATAGGGAGGTGACAAGAAGGAACAGAAACTTAGGGAGACCGGAAAAGAGACCAGGCAAAATTGTGGGGCACAAACAAACAAACAAAAACCTGCTCTAAAAGGACTGAGATACTGAGAGACTGGGGAGAACCACTGAGGAGCAGATGGGGAGACTGGGAACAAGTGAGAAAGGCTGAAGGTGTGCTGAGAGACAACCTTACAAGGAGGGGTGCCCACGTGAAGGTACTGAGGTAGAAAGAGACTCAAGACTGTCAGCAGAGACCTGGGAAGGATGTGGTCCACGAGGAAAGCCTGGCAGTGAGACCAGGGACAGCCAGGCCCCGTGAGAAAAAGTCACGTGGGGATCCTTCCAGCGCAGTCAGCAGGTTCCACGTCCAGATTCCCGCGTCCCTGCCCTGCGTCAGTGCTCACTATGGACGCTTGACCTGCCAGAGAAGCTTCTGGAAAGAAAGATGAGCTTCTCACAAAAGACAATCAAAGCCTGGCCCTGGGAACGTAATAAAGGCCGTCCCTGGGCTGGGGGAGCGGGCACTGCCACACCAGCAGAGCACTGGGCGGCACAGAGCACGATGGCCAGCAGAGCGGCCCTGTGGATGGGCCCCCTGCTGCTGCTTTCTCTCTGCGGTCCCTCAGCTCCAGGTAAGAGAGGCTGGGGGGTTAGCAGATGGTCCTGAGGGTCCCGTGTGACACCCTCCCCTCCATCCCCACAGCCTTGCTCCTCAGGCGCCTGGGAGAACACATTCGGAGGTCCCAGGAGAGCTCGGGCCCGGGCCCGGGCCTGGGTCAAGGCCCCAGTCGCGCAGCCGTCCCAAGACTAGGATGGCTGCAGCAGCCACTGGACCCCTTCAATGCCTCGGACAGTCGATCCTTCCTGCAGGTGAGGCCAGGAGAGTATACCCCTGCCCACCCTGCCACACTCTGTACCCAGTATGTGATGTTCTTCTTTAAACTCCCCACGCCATGCGTCCTTACAGCCCTTTGGTGTAGCTCCTCCAATTCTCAGATTTATCATAATTTCCCCCTTGCTTTACTCAGTCTCCTGGTTGTTTTCTGCTTGTTTGTTCTTTGTCTCTCAGGTCCTGTCCCTCCTCACTCTTTTCTTCTCTGTCATTCACGCTCACTCTTACTGCCCCTTCTCCCTGACCTTTGCACATAAAAACCACCACCAAGCTGAGTGTGGTGGCGCACGGCTTTAATCCCAGCACTCAGGAGGCAGAGGTAGGAGGATCGCGGTGAGTTTGAGGACACCCTAAGACTACATAGTGACTTCCAGGTCAGCCTGGGCTACAGTGAGACTCTACCTCGGGGAAAAAAAGAAAAAAAGCCACCAGAGCCAGTGGTACCCACTTAAAGCCATCACTTGGGAGATAGAGGCAGGAGGATGAAGAGTTCAAGGTCATCCTCAGCTACAGAGTAGTTTGAGGCCAGAAGACCAGACTACATACTGAATTCTAGGTCAGCCTGAGCTAGAGTGAGACCCTACCTCGAAAAACAAACAACAGCCGGGCGTGGTGGCGCACGCCTTTAATCCCAGCACTCGGGAGGCAGAGGTAAGAGGATCGCCATGAGTTCAAGGCCACCCTGAGACTACATAGTGAATTCCAGGTCAGCCTGGACTAGAGTGAGACCTTACCTCGAAAAACTAAAAAAAAAAAAAAAGAAGAAAAAAGAAAAACAAACAACAACAAAAAAGCACACACAGCCTGGGCCAGATGCAGGGTTCCACGGCCATGTCAACACTTACCTGGAAGGCCACCTTCTTAGCTTGGAAGAGGCAGCAAGAACTGATACCTGGTTCACTGATTTTTGTTGTGGTTTGGATATTTAATGAATTAATAAATCCACTCACTTCCACACACCAGGCAGTAGAAGACCCCGGAATTCAGACAGCTCTGAAGGGTATGGTTGCTCTTTCTGGACTCTCCCCTCCCACTCCCCACCCCCACCCCAGGTGATATTCTGATCAGTGTCTTCTAAGGGAGAACCACAACCCTGTGCCCATGCATCTGCTGTCTTTTATTCCTGTTCTCCTTTACAACAAACTCCCTGTAAAAGGACATATGTACTTTTTATTGACCCCTTGTCCAGCTAAGATTTGAAGCCAACCAGGTTCAGTGGGCGAGGCTTTGGATAACACTAACAGATAGATTTCTGTGCTTCTGAGCCCAAAGAGCTGAGGGTGGACAGCTCAGGACCACCCAGTCGGTTGGGACCTAGTCCACAGAGAGATTTAGAAGGACAAAGACAGGAAGGTCCCCTTCCCCTGGTCAGGCAGCAAATGCCAGGCTCCCTGTGTTTAGTTTCACCTTTGTTGTCTCTTGCACCACCACTGAAGAGTGGAGGAGCCTGGCTGACCTCAGGTGTGATCCATTCCTCCAGCACAGACCACAGAAGCTGTAGCACACCAGAACCAGGGAACTCTCCGTGTTCCTACCATGTTTGCTTTGCTGCGAACCATGTTGACCTTGTGTTCTTACTGAGATTTCTTGCTTAGAAAGGTTGTTTCAGAATACTCTTCATCTCACCCTTCTTAAGCATATTCCCAGATGCATGCACATGCATGTGTGTGTTCCTCCACACTAATTAACCAAATGAATTTTGTGTTGTTGTCTTTGGGGTCTACCCATAATTTTTTAAAGTACAGGTATAGAAATGGGCTTTTCATTATCATTATTATTTGAAAGGTAAATGAGATGTATCTGAAAAAGAAATATATATATATATTATATATGATATATACATTATATATAATATATATATATTATATTATATATATATTATACACACACACATACATCCAGGTGTGGTGGTGCATGCCTTTATTCCCAGCACTTGGGAGGCAGAGGTAGGAGGATTGCAGTGAGTTCAAGGCCATCCTGGCACTACAGAGTGAGTTCCAGGTCAGCCTGGGGTAGAGTGAGACCCTACCTTGAAAAAGAAAAAGTCAACCGTGTACAAACCAGTCCCATCCCCCCACCCCCGGGGATACAAGAATGAAAATACAAAGAAAACCATCTACTTTTGTAGCTCTCGTGTTCTAGATAAGGAGATGAACAGGAGAAATGGATTCACAGATAAGTCCATTTTCATTTCCTTTCCAATAGCACTATGTATGTAAGGTCAGTCCTTCAAAAAGACTGGAACAGGGGCTTGAGAGATGTGTGGCTGGTTAAGGCACTTGCCTGCAAAGCCTAAGGACCCAGACTCGGTTTCCCAGAACCGAAATAAGCCAGATGCACATGATAGCACATGCATCTGGAGGCCCTGATGTGGCCATTCTCTTTCTCTCTCTCTCTCTCTCTCTCTCTCTCTCTCTCTATATATATATATATATATATATATATATATATATATAATCTTCAAAATGACTTTTAAAAGAAGACAAGGCTGGAACAGGTGGGAATTGGAGAGCAAGTCAGGACACTCACTGTGCCATTCTTCTCCTTCACCCCGTTAGCGGTACTGGGTGAATGACCAACACTGGGATGGCCAGGATGGACCTGTGTTCCTGCATCTGGGTGGTGAGGGCAGCCTTGGACCTGGCTCAGTGATGGCTGGTAAGCAGCTTGGGTGGGGACCACGAAGGGAACTGCATATGGTAATGTCATAGGTCTGGAGAATTCCAAGGGCTTACGCCAAGCTCACAACTGCCCCTCTACCATATGCTATTCCCAGGGCATCCTGCAGCCCTGGCTTCTGCCTGGGGGGCCCTGGTCATAAGCCTCGAGCACAGATTCTACGGCCTGAGTGTGCCTGTCGGGGGCCTGGGCCTGGCCCAGCTTCGATACTTGTCCAGCCGTCATGCGTGAGTGGGAGCAGAGACTGTTTGGGGTTATAAGCCTGGAAATCCCAGTCTTGGCATCCCTACTTCTGCATCGCGAGGCTACTGACTGCCCTGCCAGCTTCCACGTCGCTTGTTTCCCCACTTTCTTCTCTTTCTTAATGACTTATTCTTCCTCCCTTCATCTCTCTGACTCTCCCAATTCTACCTTTCTTACCCCCTATTCTTGTCTGTCTGAATAGGCTACTGTCTCATCAGGATCTGCTGCTGTAGACCAGCAGCATTCACCTGGATTATACCCACACCCTCACAAGTCTGTTTCTGTCCTTGACTTGAGAGTAGAAACTAGGGGGGTCAAGCGCACACACTAAACCATGATCTGCCCTAGTGCACCCCCTCACTTGTGCGCACCCCAGTGCTCAACAGCAAATAAACAAACTCTTTACAGTGGTCATGATGGGCCCGCCTAACTCCGACCTCCAACTACCACCCTCACTGTAACTCCAGACTCTCCCAGGTCCTCACCGTTCTACACACTCTTGCCTTAGGCCTCTGAACCCCCTGCTCTTCGTGGAGTGGCCCTGTCCCAGATTTCTGTGTCTCACTCATGCCCCACCCCCCGCTTCATCTCACTTGTTTTATTGGTTCTTTCACCGGCTTTTATTATTCACCACTGGATATCGCTCTCATTCTGGGATCTCTGTATCAGTCCACGGCTTGTCTCAACCTTTTCTACAAGTTTAACAGCAAACCATCTCAGAAGGCCAGCCCTTGGAACAACGAAGAGGATGTTGGACGTACCCCAACATCTCTCCTTCCATCTGCCTCAAGTTCTTCAGTCCTTCTTCCAGCCCATAACTCCTCCTCCTCTGAAGAGCCCTCCCTAGGTTGCTTCCTGCTACTTACTGTATTTGGTATTTGTCAAGCTTTTTGTCTAAAGTGCCTTAGAGTTTTGTAAATTTATGTGTGTGTGTGTCAGAGGCTAACACCAAGTTGTCAGTCTGCGCTCCACCTTCTTTGAGACAGGGTTTCAAACGAACTGGCCTCACGGTTCACAGAGGCCTTGGTATCCCGATGCAAGCACCATTTTGCATCTAGACTTACGGGGATGCTGGGGAACTGAACCCGCTGAGCCATCATCTCCGCCGTCCCACTTTTCCTCTCTCACCTAAAATGGGAAGAGAGGGAAGGTGGAGGCCGTCCGGGGAGCGTGCAAAGCTCCAGGCCCGACGGCGTCCTCGCAGGGCTCCGGGCATCGGGGACATCCCGGGTGGCCCGGCGGCCGGCTGACAGCGCCCCGCCCCCGCCCCAGGCTGGCGGACGTGGCCTCGGCCCGCGGGGCGCTCTCCCGCCTCCTGCACGTCTCGCCCTCCAGCCCCTGGATCTGCTTCGGAGGCTCGTACGCCGGCTCCCTGGCGGCCTGGGCTCGCCTGAAGGTGCTCAGCGGCGCTGGGAGGGCGGGGAGGGGGCCGGGCCTCGGGGACAAGGGACCCCGCCACCCACGCACGCGGGGCTGCGCGCTCAGCCCGCTCCTCCCGCAGATGCCCCACCTCGTCGCCGCGGCCGTCGCCTCGTCCGCGCCCGTGCTCGCCCAGATGGACTTCTCCGCCTACAACGACGTGAGCGCGGGCCCGCGGGGGAGGGGCCTGCGGCGGGGCGGGGCTTGCGGGGCGGCGCTTGCGACTGGCGGGCTTGCGGCGGGGGGCGGGGCTTGTCGCGGGGCGGGAGGGGCGGGGCTTGCGGTGGGTGGGGAGGGGCGGGGCGAAGCTTCCCTCCCCCCGCCCGCCGGCGCCCTGACTCCCTCGCGCGCGCCCGCCGTCCTCAGGTGGCGTCCGGAAGCCTGTCGAGAGCGGCGATTGGCGGGTCGCCGGAGGTAGGCCGGGACGAGAGGTGGGGCGGGGCCTTACGGGAGGACCACCCTATCCCGAGGAGAGGCCGGGCTGGGGGCGGGGCCTCGGGCAGCTTTGGGTCTTGAACCCTCAGCAGGGGTCTCTTACCTGCGGGAAAGCCCAGGGAGAATGACGGGGCCCCGTGGAGGATCCGGGGAGTGAGGGAAGGGGGATGCCCAAGGAAGATTCGAGAGTCAAGGGGAAGGATGCCCATGGGAGATTGGGGACCGAGGGAGGGAGGATGCTCATGGAAGACTTGGGGGTCAAGGAAGGGATGCCCATGGAAGATTGGGGGTCAAGGGAAGGGATGCCCGTGAAAGATTCGGGGGGTCCCGGGAGGGGATGCCCGTGGCAGTCGCGGAGTTAGGGAAGATTTGGGGACCCGGAAGTGGGAACCCCAAGCAGGACCCCAGGATCTCGGGAAGGGACCGCACGAGGACGATGCTACGCTAGTCCCGAGAAGGGAAAGCAGGGCGCTTCTCTCGTGGCCTCTCGGTCCCCGCAGTGCCGGGCCGCAGCGTCCGCCGCCTTCGCGGAGGTGGAGCGGCGGCTGCGCGCGGGCGGGCCGGCGCGGGCGGCGCTGCGGGCAGAGCTGGGCGCCTGCGGGTCCCTGGGCCGCGCCGAAGACCAGGAGGAGCTGCTGGGGGCTCTGCAGGCGCTGGTCGGAGGCGCCGTGCAGTACGACGGGCAGGCGGGGACCCCGCTGGGCGTGCGGCAGCTCTGCGGGCTCCTGCTCGGGGACCGTGACAACCGCAGCCGCTCCACGCCCTACCGCGGGCTTCGGCGGGCAGTGCAGGTGAGCAGGCCCAACGTGTGAGTGATCGCATGCACACCGGAACCTCTGGGAGCCTTAGCTTCCTCGTCTGAATGCGGCCGGGATGCATGCCTCACGGGGTGATGAAATGAAAACAGGGAATATATTCCGCTTGGAACTGTGCACAGTACACGGGTATTAGAGACTGACTATTATGTTAAGTCTTGATCGGTGGTCTTGGTTTATAGCAGTGTCTGGCACACAGTAAGTTGCCAATTAATAATTTAAAAATATGGCGCCTCCCGAGTGCTGGGGTGAAAGGCATGGGCCACCACACCCGGCATGGAATCAGAGTTCTAGGGACTGGGGACCAACTTCCTATTGCACACTTAAAATCTATCTGACGTTGCTTCCTGGGCCATCTGGACCAAGGGCTACAAGAAATGCCTCATGTATTGTATTTCATAGAATTCTTGGGCACTAGACACTATTAGTAATCTCACAGGGGGAAAAGCAGGTTAAAAGATGATCACTTGCCTAAGGTCTCCAGGTGACAGGCTCCCCAGCGTCTAGGCACAAGGACCTGCAGCTAGGGGAACTCTGAAACTCGCCCTTCTTTAGTATAGACCCCTGGGCCCCGGCTTGCTGGGAGTTGAGGAAGAATGTAAGATGTATGTGTGTACATAAGTATGTACGTACATATATGCTGACCCCTAGGTGTTCCTGCGTGGCCTGGGTCAGCGGTGTTTAAGCTCTTCTCGAGCAAAGACAGTGGCCCAGCTGAGAGCCACGGAGCCCCAAGTGTCTGGTGTGGGTGACCGGCAGTGGTTGTACCAGACATGTACTGAGTTTGGCTTCTGTGAGTAACTCATATAGCTCTCATCCCTTGAAGCACATGGGCTGGGCTGGGCTGTGCTAAGAGAAGTCATCTTACAGGTGGTTTGGACACATAGTCACATCCACAAAACCACCCCACCCCTGGGCCTTGCATGGTCTGTGTGTGTCGGAGAGGGTAGATAGCCCTGCTGGTGTGGCATCCTTGTCATGCTCACACTCAGATCTCAACAAGAGTGCTCTGCCCTTCCCCAGGCTCTTTCTCCTTGTCTGTACCCCTGGGATACCACTGGGGGGGGGGGGGGCAGCTCTATTAATGATCATTGAAGGAGGGGGCAGCTCTATATATGATTATTGAAGGAGGGCGTATGGCTGTATGCATGCTTCACACTCACAGGTACTGCCTTCCACAGATGTCACCTGCAAGGCTCCTAAATGTCCCTTCTCGCAGATGCCCACACTGCCGTACCAGCTAGATCTGTGTGAACAAGTATTTGGGCTCTCAGCCACATCTGTTTCCAAGGCTGTGGCCCAGACAAACTTGTACTATGGTGGCCAGAGCCCTAGAGCCACCCAAGTGCTGTTTGTTAATGGTGAGCATGCCATCAGAACCTGCCTCCAAAAGTCTCTGCCTAGCTGCAGCCCAACACCTCATCCTCTCTTTTCTTTCCAGGGGACACAGACCCCTGGCATGTGCTGAGTGTAACCCGGGATTTGGGACCCTCTGAGCCAACCCTGCTCATCCCCAGTGCCTCCCACTGCTTGGACATGGCACCCGAAAGACCTTCCGACTCTCCCAGCCTCCGTCTTGCCCGTCAGGTAAGGCTGAAAGCCCTGGGTAGGGCACTATGCATTCTCGTGTGCCTACTTAATTTCTTCTTCCTTGTCTTAATGAGTTCAGAATTCTCTCCATCTCTCCCCAGAGCATCTTCCAGCAGCTGCAGACCTGGCTCAAGCAGGCAAAAGAGAACCACACCTCAGGTGGGGTCTGAGCCCTTCCCTCTGCCACAGCCAGCATGGTCACCCCGGTCCTGGATTCTCCGCTGGACCAAAGAAAGCAGCTTGTTTGGAAGAAGATTTAGCATTTGTTCTGCACACAGCTGGCTTTTGTCTTCCAACACCCTCATTTCCAACTGGAAACACTTCTTTGTTCCAGGAAAGTGTGTGATTACAGGCCAGTACCACCTCCTTATGAATACTGGTATTTGGAGCATTAGCTGTCAGGGAACATGTGGGCCCCTGTGCTGAAGCCAGTCAAATTCCAGCTAGAATTCTGCAGCTCCAGCTCCCAGACTGGACACCTCACTGAAAATGTCTCTCTCTCTGGACATCAGACCCTCACCCTGTCTCAGTAGCTTCTCTGTGTCTCTCTTCTCCTCTCTCCCTCTTCCCACTCACTGTTAGTCTTTCCCAGCCTTCTTCCAAGTCTCTGAATATGTTCATCTCCATCTCCCTGCATCTTGGCCTGAGGTGGTAAATCTTGTCAACCTGGCTGGATTTTGATTCACCTGTGCTCATTAAGGTGTTTCCCAAGAGGGTTAACAGGAGGGAAGATCCCCCGCCCCTAATATGGACGGCACCATTCCTTGGGCTATGAGCCTGGACTGAACGAAGGGGAGAAAGCGAGCTGACCACTATGCACCTCTCTCTGATGCCTGACTGAGGACAAAGTGACCAGCGGTCTCCCACTCCTGCCACCGTGCCTTCCCCACCACGATGGACCATGTCCTCAAACTGTGAATTAAAGTAAATCCCCTCTTGATGGTGTAGCGGTTAAGGTGCTTGCCTTAGGACTAAAGACTCATGTTCAGATCCCACATAAGCCAGATGCACAAGGTGACACATGCTTGTGAGATGGTGCACACATCGGGAGCTCATTACAGTGGCTGGAGGCCCTGGTGCCAATCCTCTCTTGCTGTCTTACTCTCTCACTTTCTTGCTCTCCCACGTTAAAACGAGGCCAGTTTGTTGGGCTTGCATAAAAATAATAATAATAATTAAATAAAGTAAGTAAATTCTCTCTTAAGTCGTTTCTGGCAAAGGTTTTGGTGTCTCTGTCTTTCTCCCTGTGCTTCATGGCCCCTCACTGTGGGACTCTGTGTGTGTGTGTGTGTCTGTCTGTCTGTCTGTCTGTCTATATATCTATATATTCAGTCTTGCCCTGTCTCGCCTTTGCACTCTTCATCTCTTCGTATTGTGTCTAGGTTTGTTTATTTGTTTGTTTTTTGGGTTTTTGAGGTAGGGTCTCACTCTAACTCAGGCTGACCTGGAATTCACTATATAGACTCAGGGTGGCCTTGAACTCATGGCAGTCCTCCTACCTCTGCCTCCAGAGTGTTGGAATTAAAGACATAGGTCACCATAGGCCCAGCGTATTGTCTGTTTTGTGCTGTGATGACAGACTAGCTAATTTATAGTGTCCAGAAATTTACTTGGTCCTGATTCTAAAGGCTAGATAGTGTCACGCTGGGCATGGTGGTGCGTGCCTTTAGTCAGATCAGGCTGGACTAGCATGAGTTCAAAGCCAGCCTGCTACTACAGAATGAGTTCCAGGTCAGCTTGAGCTAGAGTGAGACCCTACCTCAAAAAATAAATAAATAAATAACCTAAGATGTTTTAGGATTTACAACATAATCCAGACTGACCTTCAGCTCACAGAAGTCCTCCTCCCGAGTGCTGGGATTATAAATGTGAGCCACCATGGTCCTCTTTCTCTTTCCATTTTTGCTCAGCCCCTGTGGACCAGAATGAACTCCGATGGAGGCTGGATCTAAAACACAGCTGTGTGGATTCCTTAGTTCACAACCTCTACAGTTGAGCTAAAGTAAAGTGAGGACTGTAGAGGTTCCAGAAGATGGGACAGCCACTGGGGTTGATCAGCGCTCCCACCTGTCCTAGTTTGAGCTAAGCATGTGTGCATTTGTTCCAAAAATGAAATGGACCCCCAAGCTTCCCACACATTTCTGAATGAAAAAAAAGCACGCAAATTCCGCCCACCAATGGGAGGAACTAAATCTACACAATCTTGTTTGTGGCTTTGTGGTGTAATGGTTAGCACTGTGGACTCTGGATCCAGTGCACTGAATTCAAATGTAGCTGGAAACTGGTGGGGTTTTTTTGTTTGTTTGTTTGTTTGTTTTGGGGGGCACAGGGTTTTTGAAGATAGGGTCTGGCTCTAGCCCAGGCTGACCTGGAATTCACTAGGTACTCTCAGGGTGGCCTCGAACTCACAGTGATCCTCCTACCTCTGCCTCCCAGGTGCTGGGATTAAAGGCATGCGCCACATTTTTGTTCAGATGCTTCGCCATGCTGAAACTGAATCCTAATATTCCCACTGGAGTCAAATATCAACATTTTGTTGTTGTTGTTCACAGCTTGTTTCCTAGAGCTATAAGAGGGAAAAAACTCAAAGGGGAATCACAGAGGGTATGAATAAATCATATGGAAATATACTTTTTTGGACAATGTAACACCCAGAAGCCATATATTGTTACTAGAAAATTTTCAGTGCCAGGGATGGGATACCTTCCAGTGAGTTGTTGGCCAGGGAGGCCTCTGATGCCCCCAAAACATTACAGGCCTTTGCCAAGGCTCTTGGTTTCCTACCTGGAATAGACAGCAAGACCCTATTGTTGAAAACAGCACATACTTGTGCTGCAAGGTCACTGAGAAATCCTGCTGGAGCTGAGCTGAAAACAACTTCTGTGTAGACCAGGGGACAGAAAGCTGGAAAAACCTATGCTGCATGCAGTTCAAAGAGAGAGAGAAAAATCACCAGTGGAGAGAAACAACAGTGGACACTGCAAGCCTTAAATTGGGCCAGCCAGGCCAAATGAGCCAAGGAGGGCAACAGTGGCATGTCTGTTATGAGGGAAACCAATTGCTCTCTAATTGGACTGGAGGCCCACTCTGCAGGAGGGAATACATGCCTACTGAAAACCTCTAATGGGGGAAATCATGAGCCCTAGTGGTGTATCACCTGCTGCTGTCTGGCTAAATGCTTATTTATGCTCACCAAACTGCCCTGTAAGCACTTCTCTTAATGTTCATACCCATATATTAATGCCACTCTCACTTTTGGTTAGAGAAGCTTCTCTTTTCAGATGGCGGTGACCTCTGGGATGACTCAAAAGGCATCATGGTGCTGAGAAGTGACAGAGGAGTGCTCAGCACTGCAATATCTCTATCACACCTTGCAAAGCTCAGGGTCCATTGTGGAAGAGGTGGCTGAAAGAATGTAAGAGCCAAAGGAAGGGTAGGACTCCTTACAATGCAATCTTCCAGAGACAAAAAGGCCTGGATATCCATGACCTCGCCATGCCTGTCACTACCTACACAAGAGCAGTATAGTAGAAGGAAAAGATGGCATCAAACTAAGAGAAAGTGGGGGGAGTGAATTATCATGGTTTATTGTCTATAATTACAGAAGTTGTCAACAATAAAAATAAAATAACTAAGGGAACCATGAGAAGGAGGCATGAGCCCAAGCTCAGTTCCCAGGGAAGATCCTAGTCATCAACTTCTGAAGACTGAGGATGCGGCAGTGGACAGGAAGAGTTGGAGTGCAAATTGGAAAGTTGATGGGTCAGGCTGAGTTGCAGTTGTCCAGTCCAAGGGAGACCTCAGAGAAAATCACAAAGGGCTAAAAACCACAATTTTTTTAGGTTGGTCTGAAACTCACTATGTAGCCCAGGCTCACCTCAGACTCGCGCCAATACTCCTGCGTCTCAGCCTCACGAGTACTGGGATTACTTTTTCAGCGTGGGATGCGGCTAAGGAGTGGGGCGGGGGGAGGTGAGACGAAGGAATGAAGTCATGCGGGCCGTGGGCAGCCACGATGGCCTCTCCAGCAAGGTCGGAGCGTTCGGGGCCAGGCTCTGCCTGCTTTCGGGTCCAGCGGTGAGCGGGGACCACGACGCCCCCTGCCGGCCCGAGCGCGCCAGCACGCCCTGCTCCGCCTTCTGCAAGGCTGCCCGCTTCCCATGCAAACACCTTTCCCTTAGGATGTAACCCGGAAATACTGTCTCAGGTGCGTGGTCTAGGTGACTTCACAAAAGAGGAGGAAAACAGCCCATTGAATGAAACACTCAAAACAAAACACTTTCAAGAAAGGGAAGGTGCACACATCCTGGAAGTGGCAGTGTCTTATTAACCAAACATGGTACACCGGCAGAAAATTCACAGCAGAACTAAGACAGGCAAGGATATAAAAGCTCCTGTCAGCCTTTCATGTCTTTAACTTTTCAAACTCGTACGAAAATTCTCTTGTCAAATAATTCGGATGGCCAGGCATGGTGGCTCATGCCTTTAGTCCCAGCGCTCGGGAGGCTGAAGTAGGAGGATCACTGTGAGTTTGAGAGCACCTTCAGACTACAGAGTGAATTCCAGGTCATTGTGCGTTCGAGACCAGCTTGAGACTACATAGTGAATTCCAGATCAGCCTGGGCTAGAGCAAGATCTTACCTCGAAAAAAACAAAAACAAAAAATAAATGCATTTCCGACGTAATTCTACATTTCATATAAAATTAAGTATTTTTCAAAACTGTCTCTTTTATTGCCTGCTCACTGGAAATCACTAGAACACACGATGGGATTTACAGGAGTATTTTCTATTGTAGTGTGGCATGACAGGGTCTTTGCGGTAAAGTTCCGCGCAGGTGCAGAATAAAAATGTCGTGCAAGAAGTAAGTAAATAGCTGTTTTTCCTCAAGGTGTGAGGAAGATGTGAGGACTGCTCGGGAATTAAACAGGGGAAGGATAAAACGTCAGGGGTTCGGGTATGGAGAGCAAGGAGCCCCAGGACCATCAGACGATTTTCACCTTTGCAAGTGTTCTGTGAAAGGAAGATAACTGTGGCTGCAGATGTGACAGCAGTAGGGTGGAATAATTAAAATGGGAAAAACCTCGCCCGACGAAAGGTGGGAAGAAATTATTAGATGTGAGATTTCAGTTAAGGCAGCCACAGTTTGAGTCAGTGCTGCCGGACAGGTAGGCATCTCTGCAATCAAAGGGCAAGGCTTCCCTAAAATGACATTAAGGGAATACCCTAGACTTCATGCACCACATCAGACGAGGTGGCTGAGTGGTTAAGGCGATGGACTGCTAATCCATTGTGCTCTGCACGCGTGGGTTCGAATCCCACCCTCGTCGTAAGACGGACTGTCTCCTTTTCTTCTCCTTAGCAGCTTAACTCCTCCCCTCAGACCCGGTGCAGTAGCTTCACCAGCTCTTACAAGGGGCTTCTCAGTGAGCTCTTCTCTTGTAGCTAATGTTACATCCTCTCTTCTGAACAACTGGGAAGACAAGTTGGAAAGAAGATGGAATTCTGTGGAGGGAAGGGTGATTCTGGAGTTTCCTTCAGTAAAGAAGCCCTGGTGTGTGTCCATCCCCTTTCTCTTAATCTTTCTCCTTTCTATTTTATTTACAAAGAAAAATATTTTAAGAAGGTTTATGCTAATAGAAATATAAGACAGAAAACACATCATCTTATTTATTTATGAAATCTAAACAATTCTATTCACTACTCATAGAAGTAGTAGTGACTAGAATGATAAGCAGATGTTGGGGAATGATGAATTATTGAAGAGTTCATACAGAGTTTCAGATACACAAGAGTAGTAAGGTTTTTGATTTTATTTTATTTTTTTTTTGTTTTTTGCTTTTTGGTTGTGTTTTTTTAATGCTTGTATTGACAACTTCCATAAATGATCATAATCTCCCTTCACCTTGCCTTTCTCCCTCCCAAATCCCTCCTCCGCTGAATCCCTTCTAGCTCTATATGCCCATAACACAAGCACCGAGGTGGGGTAGAGGCAGGAGGATTTCTGGAGCTCCCTGATCAGCCAGTCTAACTGAAAAATAGGAACTCTAGGCACAGTGAAAAATTCTGTCTAAAGGAAATGAGGCAAAAGCATGAAAGAGGAAGACATTTGATTTCCTCCACAGATGCATGCACGAAGCATGTGCATCTGCATCTGCACATATATGCATATACCACATACATCCACACCAAAGAAAAGTTTGGAACTTGTTTTAGTAACATATAGTATTTAATGTATCTAAAATATTAACCACTTCAACATTAATGGGGCGCTCACATTTTAAATACTCAACACTCATTACAGCTGATGAATACATCCATAATGCATCCACAGCCATTTTCTACTCCTGCGCAACACACCGTAACAATGTACCCCTTCATGACGGTACACCAGGGTTAGGACCCAAAGGGTGCGCGTAGCAATTGTGTAGAGCTCTTACACTATTGTCAACGTTAAATAAATGAACCTTTCATGCAAGATGTGACTAGGTAGTCTGGAAGAAAGCTGGGATTTCATAAAATTTAATGTACAGGTTAAAGATATATAGTACAGTGCTTGCCTACTATACATGAAATCCTGAATTCAATTCCCAGTAACACACACACACACACACACACACTTGAAGAACTATAACTATAATTGTTTACTACCTATGGGTTTTGCATTTATACAAGAACACCATCTACCTAATTGTGGATTTTCCCACCCTTTTTTTTTTTTTTTTTTTGAGGTGGGGTTTCATTCATGTCCAGGCTGACTTGGAATTCTCTCTATAGTTCCAGGCTGACCTTGAACTCACAGCAATCCTCCTACCTCTGCTTCCTGAGTGCTGTGATTAAAGGCATGTACCACCACGCCCAGCACCCACCAATATTTTTAACTAGTCTGCTCACCCCACCCCTACTCCAGAAATAGCCAGGCTCTCTTTAATCTTCATCCAGGAAGCCCAAGATAGTTTCTACTCTATTGCTGGCTCTGTTAGCACTAGACTTGTCTACCTACTCAAGACAATACTTAAAAGGAAGTGAAGTGAAAGACAGTGGGCAGGCATGTGTCTTCACAGAGTAGGTGCTGAAAGTCACAGAAGAGACTTGTCTCCACTTGAGAACTCTTTCTTGGTCCCTGGAATTCAGATCCAAGGTCCTAACAGGCACGTTTTCCTAAATGGATTAACACCTCAGTTAAACATGAATGCTACATTTTTTTTTTCTAGCATTCAATTTAAGTTCTACTTTTCAAAATTGAGGAAACTCCCATTCACCAAGGCTGTGTTCAGGATACCGTAGGCTTTGTCCCTAAAGATTCTAAGCCTGTTTCCTACTTCCCTGACTATCAGAATCTCTCAGGAGTGCTTATGGTCCCTTACACCCCTAATTTCACACCCATATCTTCCTTAGGCAGAGGTCTCACTGTCTCCTCAGAGCCCGTCACCTTCTCATTATTCTCTCAGTACAGGAGGGTGTTTCCAACTTCCTGGAAGTCCCATTATCTCCAAACTCCACACCTTCCTAAAAAACTCAATTCAAGTCCGTAGACTTTTGGGACTTAAATTCAGAAAAAGAATTAAAAGAAAATTGCTTTTTGGTTTTTTGTTGTTGTTGTTTCCTTTTTACCTTATACCTGTTGCCCTAGGAAAGGAGCCCAGGTTAGCCAGCTGACTGAAAAGGCGAAAAGTAAATTGAAGGGTATGCAAAAAAGAAAAAGTATGTCTATATAAAGCATATGTTGGCTAGTGTAAGCATTCATCTGTATTGCTGACTGATGGCTGGGGGCACTGTCATGGAGCTGGAAGAGGCTTGGTTGAAACCTATGAGGTAGGAGTGAACTTGCGGCCTGGTACTAGACTGTAACCATCTGTTAGAGGCTCAAACTTTGCAGTTCCCTGGGGCTGGTTGATAATCCCAAGCCTTGCAAAGAAAACAACCAATACTCTAAACAGGGAAATCCCTGGCCGGATCCTTACAAAATCCCCCAGTTCTGTTCTTGCCAGTGTTTCCCCATAGCCAATGTTAACTATCCAATTTACCACCACAATTAACTGTATCTCAGGCTGGCTTTGGATGACCTTGAACTTCTGTTTCTCCTGCCTCCCCTTCCCAGCACTGAGATTTCAAGCATGTGCCTCCACACCCAGTTTGTGTGGTGCTGGTCATAGAACCTAGGGTTGATTTCATGCCAAGCAAGTGTTCTACTGACTGAGCTATACTCACCAGTCCCCAAATTTACATTTACATTTTTAATTACTTTTATTTTTGTTTAAATTTATTTGAGACACAGGGGGAGAGAGAAGCAGACAGAAAGAAAGTATGGATTTGCCGGGGCCTCAGACACATGTGCATCTGGCTTTACATGGGAACTGGGGAGCCAAACCTTAGGCTGTCAGGCTTTCAGACTTTACAGGTAAGCACCTTTAATCACAGAGCCATCTCTCCAGGCCCCCTCCCCAATTTACAGTTTTAAGTGTTTACTGGTGTGTCAAGAGTCTCCCACATATCTCCAAGCCTCCAATTTATTCCCATTTCACTCTTTTCTCAAATGACAGCCAGAGCAATTTAAAAACCAAGTACAAACCTCTCTCATTCCTGTTCAGCATCTTTCCACAGCTACCTGTCATCTTTAGGTCACTGTCTGTTGCACCACATGGTTTATAGCCACATCTGTGATCTGCTTCCACTCACTGCAACTATGCCTGACTTCCTGGAAGTGACCCTGTTTACCTGCCTGGACACAGGTTTTGTCACGGGCCTGTGATGAGTTTCTCTGCTTAGTGATTACAACACACTGTCGAGCAGAATTCAAGTTTGGAGTCAAAGCCTTAGTTAAGATATCACTCTAGCTGGGCATGGTGGCGCACGCCTTTAATCCCAGCACTCCGGAGGCAGAGGTAGGAGGATCACCGTGAGTTTGAGGCCACCCTGAGACTACATAATGAATTCTAGGTCAGCCTGAGCTAGAGTGAGACCCTACCTGGAAAAAACAAAAAAAAAAAAAAAAAAAAAAAAAAAAAGATATCACTCTAGCTGGCCGGGGGTGGGGGGGTAGAGGGAATGCTGAAGGGATGACTTAGCAGTTAAGGCACATGCTTATGTAAGCCTAAGGACACAAAATTCGATTCCCCAAGACTCATGTAAATTAACCAGGTGCACAAGGTGGTGCATGTGTCTGGAGTGGATAGAGGCCTTGGTGCACCCATTCTGTTTCTCTATCTCTAATAAATAAATAAATAAATAAATAAACTTTTTTTTTTTTTTTTTTTTTTTTTTTTTGCATACCAGGGCCTCCCCCAGACACATGTGCCACCTTGTGCATCTGGCTTGTATGAGTCCTTTGCCTTTGCAGACAAATACCTTAACAGCTGAGCCATCTCTCCAGCCCCCAACTAAACTATTAATATATATCATTGGGCTGGGAAAATGGCTTAGCAGTTAAGGCGTTTGCCTGTGAAGCCTAACGACCCCGGTTTGATTCCCCAGGACCCATGTAAGCCAGATGCACAAGGTGGCGTATGTGTCTGGAGTTTGTTTACGGCAGCTAGAGGCCCTGGTGCCCCAATCTCTCTCTCTCTCCCTCTCTGCCTCTATCAAATAAATAAAATATTTTAAAAAATAAAAAAGATATCACTCTAGGGCTTTGGAGATGGCTCAGTAGTTAAAGGCACTTGCTTGCAAAGACTAGTGGCCTGGGTTCAACTCCCCAGTACTCATGTAAAGTCAGGTGCCCAAGGTAACGCATACATCTGGAGTTTGTTTGCAGTGGCCAATGCCAATGCTTGCTTTTGCTGTCTTTCTCTTTCCCCACTCCTGCAGATAAATATTTTTTGAAAAAGGTAAGCCTCTGCCCTGGTCCCATTTGTAGGTTCTTGTCTCATGTTAGGACCAATGGCTTACTTAACAATTCCAGTCTGTCTTGTGACCTTCAACACGGGAATTGCCCATGACCTGGATGTCCAGTATGATGCCCAGTGCAGGGCTCACAGCTATCTATGTCTCAGTGGCCAAAAAGTTAAAATTAAAACAGCATGAGGTTGGAGAGATGGCTTGATGGTTAAGGTACTTGCCTGCAAAGCCAAAGGACCCAGGTTCGATTCCCCAGAACCCACGTAAGCCAGATGCACAAGGTGGCACAGGCATCTGGAGTTCGTTTGCAGTGGCTGGAGGCCGTGGTGCTCGCTTGGGCGCTCTCTCTCTCTCCTTCTTTCTCCTCTCTCCCTCAAATAAATTATAAAAAAAAAAAAAAAAAAAAAAAAAAAAAAAAAAAAAACAGCATGGATAGGGTCAACCTCATCTGCCTTAGAATTCTACATTTGGTGATTTCCAGGGACACAGAGGGAGGGGAGTGGTGTAGTGGGGAAATGTAGGGAGTTAGTAAGCAGAGAAATGAGCACAATCTACAGCCATTAGAGTCTGAATTCCAAACTGGGTAGTTTCACACAAGTTTCTTAACACTTCCCTGCTATATACATGGATACAACTTAACAGTAATTCCCACATCATAGATTTTTTTCAACAATTTTTTATTTTATTGTCCAATTTAAGATCACTTATTTTTTCAGTTAGAATTTCCTCAAGGTATCCATAAAATAGGAAATCTGCAATAAATATACTGTTATTCTTGCGTGCGCACGTGCGCGTGTGTATGTGTGTGTGTGTGTGATTGCTAAGAAAATGTCACCTCCCAATGGCTAGACAGTTGGAGTCAGCTTAGTTACCTACTACTATTTCCCCCTTTTCCTACTTTGCTGTTGGACGCAAGGCTTCCTGCCCTGCCTCACTGATGAAGGTGTCAGTCTACAATGAGGTGATCTGATGAGGCACAAATAAAAAGGAAAAGAAATAAAATGTAAGCTTTGGTTCTCTGGCCAGAGCTTCCAGTCCGTACTGCCAGAACATGATCTATGATGTAGACACCACAAGAAAGGTGGCAACACCCTGACTTTCCTCGGGCCCTGCCACTTCCCAAGGAAACATCCCTTAAAGTCAAGGTGCTGCTGTGGGTTCACATGCTAAACCTCGTAGCCATGGAAAGGTGTTGCAAAGCCCCAGGAGCCCTCACCCAACGTAAATGTGGCTCTCTTAACACTTCTATGGGTCATTCCTCTTCCAAACCCACTGAAAATGTACAAAGTGTTAGCATCTGACAGAGGGAAGAGAACACATCCCCGTTAACACAGACTGAAGGGCAGCAAAGAAGCTGGCAGTCGGGAAGGTGGGCCTGCCTGCTCCAGTCCTGAAGGGAACCTGGCCCCCAGACTTCCCTTCCTTGGCATGAGGAGAGACTTCTGTGGTCTCATGGCTTGACTCTTTACTTGCTGAGTTCTTAAAACAGGAAATTGGCAGAAAGCAGGATGGGGCTAAGCTGTTGTCTCTTTGGAGAGAGTGGCGGGAGGGGAGCAATACACGGGGAAGCCTTGGGAGTGGTCTTGATCCTCAAGGAAAGGCTGGACTCAAGGTCACATGGAATCAAGATACTTCCAAGAACCCACTTGAGAACACAGCAGTGAGAAATGAGAAATTAATGATCCTATGGGGTCTAAAGAATGACAATGACTTCTCGGAGCCCAAATAAAAGAAGGCTAAGAGGTAGGAAGATGTCTTCTTGCCCAGGCCGTTCCCAGAGAAATGTCAGAGGCAGTGCCCTGATGGAGCGCACACCTGCCCAGGGAGGAGCGATGGGCTGGGAAGGCAACGGTTAATTGGGTTCCCAGTTCTAGCCCCATGCAGCCTCATTCGCTGTCCACACTAGCTAGCGCCTGGTCCTGTGTGCCTCCTTTGAGGATGTGGATCAAGTGTGGTGTGGGGTCGGGCGGGGGAGCGCTTAAAGCTTTCACTGTAGGTTTGGGGTATGTCTGATGTAGAGAACTGGAAGAGACAAAGGCCGTTCACGATATAAGGCGAGGGTATAGGCAGACAGGGAACTCGGACTATTTCTTGTAGGCATGATGTCTCCGGGACTGCCCATGCTCCCGAGTCCTGGGGGGTTTGGATTTTGCACCGACAGAGAACAAAGGGGTCCATGATCTGAAAGCTTCTTTCCCTGTAGAGCCCTGAGCGGACGGAAAGGACATCCCAAAGCCAGCACTGCTGCCAGCCTTCAGTGGTCCGGAGACTGGGATGCTCAGAGCAGAGGGGGCCTCAGACACGCTGTTTCTTGGAGTGAAGCTAGCTGTCCCCGAGGCTAATGGTGTGCTCTGGCTGGGAGTGGTCTGGTTCCAGGCTTGGGCAAAGGGGTCCAGGGCTCTAGTGGTCCCGTTGAGCACTACTCCAGAGGTAACCACCTGGGGGACAGCCACAATGGTCTCAGGTTCCTCACAGTCCATTGGGGCCACTAGTCCCCCAAAAGCAAAAGGTCGTGGGGCTGTCATGCCAAACACTGCGCCACAAGTCCCACTCTGCTGGTGACTCTGTTTGGCAACTTCAAGGCCAGTTGAACTAGCTTCACCCACAGAAGAACCAGTTGGGGTGCTGCTAAAACCTGGCTGGATGCCAGCAGGAATGTGCAACGTGGAAGCTGGGGGTGTCAACCCCCCAAGGGCTGACTGTGGGGTCCTGTCAAGGACTGGCTGAGCTGGAATGGGCCTTGGGGTTGGGGATGTAATGGAGTCCTTCAAGAGAAAAGAGCTGTCCACGCTTGGGGCGAGAGCTGACTGAAAGACACACGGCTTCTTCTGTCCATCCATGGCCCCAGGCGTAGGCTGGGAAGTGCCCTCTGGGAATGGTGGGAAACTTGGCTTTGGATCTGACCCCAAAGGAGTTGTGAATGCTGAGGTCGGGTTGGAAGTGCCGGGTTCGGCTGCAGGCTGGTTTGGGGGTGCTAAGCCTGAGGCTGACAAAGGGTTGGCCACACCCTTCAAATTAGCAGTGCTCTTGAGAGGAGATATCTGAGTAGTGCTCATGAGCACCTGAGTAAAGACGGTGACTGTGTGTACAGTGGGAATGATAGGGTGCTGGGGTGCTGGGGAAACGAAGCCTGTGGCAGGCCCAAGCGGCAAGGAATGGCAAGAAGCGGGGACAGAGCAAGTGCTGCCCACAGTATCTGTGATCTTCACGATGCTGAGATCCGAAGATGGTTTAAAAGCAGCGTCTTTAGCTGTGCTGGTAGAGGTGGTGGGCATGACCACAGAGGTGGACTTGGCTAAGCCTCGGAAGACATGAGGAGAAGCAGGAGTCACTGGGAGAGGGGACTGCCTGGCAGGGTTCAGGAGTTGCCACTGGCATGGTTCGAGGTTCAGCCATGCTGCCAAAGACGGGCGTGAAGGTAGGTATCAGGATGCCTGGAGCTCTGGACAGGGAAGAACTTGAGGATACTGATTCTGCGACTGGAATTCTGGAATATAAGGCACCTCCGACCTCACTAGTGTGCGGGGGGTCCCCAGTAGGTTTGGGCATGGAGTGAGCAGAAGTCACAGCAGGAGTTACAGACGCAGGAACATGGAGCGGGCTTTTCGTGGTGGGTGCTGAGTGTAGGGGTGTGGCAGACCTGTCAGCCTCCGGGGATGTGGATGGCCTGGTGACATCAGTGACTGGTGACGTGGGAGAACGTGAAGCCGGCAGGGAGGAAGCAGTTGTGAGCTCAGAGAGGCAAGAGGTGCCGGGAGGAAGCTCTGGCTGTGAGCTTTCAAGTGGAGCCAGTGGGATGGGCATCTTCAGAGGAGAATGGGCCACGGCAGAGTCTGCTCCAGTAGACGGTGGGCCTGGAGACTCCAGCATTTCTTTTGAGCTTTGCAGCTGAGGGTCTGTGCCTGCCGTGGGCGCTGTCCCTGAGAAAGGTGAAGTGGGGTCCGGGGGAGGCTGTGTGCCAGGCCTGGCCTCAGGGATGGCGTCTGTAGCAGTCATCACTGCGTCCTTTCTGTCTTCGCTGCTCCATGGGAGGCCAGCTTGCTTCCCCAAGGTCAGGTCCTTGGACAGCTGGTCCCCCAGGCTAGACAGGGGCTGTAAACCCTCCTGGTTCGCTTGCCCAGAGCTACCGGATGTTCCTGAGGTTTCTGCATCGGATGCTGTGGCGATTAGGGTGTGAGAATGATGACTTTTCCCTCTCTTTTTCAACGGCCACTCTGGTTCCTGGATTGATAAGCCTTTGGGAAAACGTCTCCCCAGAGGCTCTGAGAAATCTCTGCGAGAGCTGTAAGAACTACTAATGGCATTTCTTTTGGTGACGAGGGGCCCTCGCGTGGGTGTGCTGGTCACGGAATCCACAGAGTAGCAACTGGACCTCTTCAAGCTGTAGTCTGAGCTCTGGGAATGATGACCCCTTTTCAGAGGCCCGGGTCGGGGCACAAAAGAAACGATGGCTGTATTGTTTATTAGAGGTTTAAAGGCGGACCGCCTGGTCTCTGGGGTCCCCCTCGCACTGTCCAAGCTCTGTGGGAATAGCGATTCTTCTAAGCCCACCCTTTCCTTCCGGGACTGCCAGAGCGCCCTTAGCACGGTCTCCTTTGCACACGGGTCTGGTGGTGGCTTCTCCTCTGAGGGTCCCGCAGATTTTATCACAACTGCTGCGCTGAAGGAGGGGCGCACTCTCTGCTCAGGAGGGGCGATCTTAACCATCACCGGGCTCCATATGGCCCTAGGATGCCGAAGGGACCAAATATTCCGCTTGAGGTAACTTTCCCACCAGTCTGATGGAAGAGGCCCCATGATGGAATTCTGGGGCCTCTTCATAGGAAAGCGCCTCCAAGCCTCATTGACGAAGGCGGATGGATTGGTTGGGTCCCAGTTGGGGGGACTCCTGGCGAGTCTGTGCCTCCGGGCAGGCTGGGCTCGGTGGACGTGCTGGATTCGGTGGACCTGGTAGAGGGGTCGGGCCGGCCGGCGGTGCGCGGGCCTCTCCAAGTCAGTGCGCGCCTGGGTTGGGGACCCCGGTGAGAGCCCCAGCTTGCTGAGGTAGCTGCCCATCCCGGACGACTAGGTGTGGTCGGTGACTTGGAGGGGACTTTGGGCTTCCGATGTTTCGGACGTCTGCGGTGGTGGCCGAGTCCAAGAGTCCGGTGTTCGAGTGTCGGTTGGGACCCACGCGCGAGGAAAGCACGAGGGTCTCGGAGAACTGATCACCCTCCTTGGGGACACGCGGGCGCCCGCAGCTGGGTAAGCCTGTTCTGATGTTGGAGGCCTAAGCTCTGGTACCCAGACCTTGCTTTCTCCAGGGCGAGTTGGGCAGAGCTGAAAAGTGAACTCGAACTTTAGGATCCAGTCGCCAAGGGCCTGGAGAGCTGTGAGCCTGCAGCCCTTTGCGCAGCGACCCGCGCACCTGTTCCACAGCCCAGCGCGGTCCGAGCCCCACGGGCCACACGGACGCGGCCCTCGAGGATGCACGCGGGTGCGGGGCTCGAGATTGAACACGATGCACCGGGTGGAACCGTATAGGCTACACGACCTGGTGAGGCTGGCAGAACGAAAAGTGGGGTGGCTCACTTTACTGCCAGTAGGTAACCATCCTTTGAGCAGAAATACAGCCAGGTCGACTTCCAAGTTGTTTAAAGCTAGCAGGGCCACAGTTTGTAATCGGGGTCCTATGCTGAACCCGCGTGGGAGAGATGTTCTAAAGAAAAACACTTGTCACTTGTGCCCCTCCGGCTCGAGAGTGAATTCCAGGTCAGCCTAGACTACAGTGAAGCCCTACCTGGAATTCACTGTGTAGTCTCAGAGTAGCCTAGAACTCAGGGCGATCCTCCTATCTCTGCCTCCCAAGTGCTGTGATTAAAGGTGTGCACCACCTTGGCGGCCTAAACTTTTTTTTTTTTTTTTTTTTTTTAATGGGAGATCTTGGGCTGGAAAGATGACTCGGTACTTAAAGGCTCTTGCTTTGCAAAGCCTGATGGCCAGGGTTTGATTCCCAAGTACCCATATAAAGCTAGATGCACAAAGTAGCACATGTGTCTGGAGTTCATTTGCAGTGACAAGAGGCCCTGGTGCACCCATAATCTCTCTCTCTCTCTCTCTCTCTCTCTCTCTCTCTCTCTGTGTGTGTGTTTTACGGGAAACTGAGTCACAGATATGGCACCAGAGAGAGAGAGAGGAGAATCAGGAAATCCAATGTTCACAAGCCAAACCAGACAGCTGTAGAGACAATAGAGAAAAAAGATGGCGTCACACAGCAGAGGTATAGGTGGTTGGTTCACCCTGTATCATGGGACCCTCTGGAAATTTCATACCAAGATCAAATCTTTTATATTACATAAACAAAAATCAATGTCAGGCTGATTTTAGATTCAAACATGAAAAGTGAAACAAAACTAGAAGTTGGGTTGGAGAGATGGCTTAAGGCCCTTGCCTGTGAACCCTAACAACCCAGGTTGGATTCCCCAGAACCCATGTAAGTCAGCTGCAGAACGTGGTACATGTGGCTGGCGTTCGTTTGCAGTGGCTGGAGGCCTTGGTGCGCCTATTCTATCTGCTTCTCTCTCTCAAATAAAGTATTTAAAAGGGCTTAGTGGTCAAGGCATTGGCCTGCAAAGCTAAAGGACCCTGATTCTGGAGTTCGTTTGTAGTGGCGCACCCATTCTCTCTCTTTCAAATAAATATAGTTTTAAAAAAACTTCTAGAAGTTTATGTAAAAGAACGTTTTCCTGACTACGGAGTGGGCAAAGATATTTTAAACAGTACACTGAATATACTATCCATAAAGGAAAGTATTGCTATATTGAGTTATAAGGAAATTAAGAAACTTTGGGTCATAAAATGCAATAAAAAGAGTGAAAATACAGTATGGGAAAATATATGGCTGATGGAAACATTTCCAGTACAAGTGGTATTAAAGTCAGAAACAACCAAGAAGAGAGAGCAAAGGTGGTTTTAAAATGCCCAGATCATGAATGAACAAACAGGAAAACATTCTGAGGTGGGAAGGTCAGCTGTGGGAAGACTGCAAAATAGTTAGCAGAGGATGGTTTCGATCCATCGACCTCTGGGTTATGGGCCCAGCACGCTTCCGCTGCGCCACTCTGCTCCACGGCGCAACAGCCCTTCTTTTGTTCTCTTCACGTTTTGCTAAGTACCATTCTCCCCAGTTCTGCGCTATCCCGGGTTGCCACAAGGAGGCTGCGGGTCTGGCTGGGGTTTCTCTTCCGTTCCCACGACGCTGTGGACCGATCCCGGAGAGGCGGGATCCGGGGCCCGGCTAACCTGGCTACTCATCTCACACTGGCTTCTGCTAAAAACTGTCCGGGACAATCTTTGGGATTAAAGTCAGGGTTTTTATTTAGCTTCAAGGGCACACAGCTTCCGAAAGGACTTGGTTTCTGGAATACAGAGGATATACTGAGTTCATAGTTCGTGAGTAGATGGCAAGTAACATTTTCTTTTTTGTTTGTTTTTCGAGGTAGGGTCTCACTCTAGCCCAGGCTGACCTGGAGTTCACGATGTAGTTTCAGGGTGGCCTCGAACTCATGGTGATTCTCCTACCTCTGCCTCCCGAGTGCTGGGATTAAAGGCCTGGCCATAAGGGATCAATTTTTTAAAAGGCACAAAGAAATAATTATCAATAATAATAATAATAATAAAATGTACACACGCTTATGTATAATATGTGTAATTACATATATATATATATATATATATATATATATATATGTATGTATGTATATATATATTTCCTCTTGCTTACAACGTGGGAGTCACGAAGGCCTGGGGCAGCGCTCCGAAGGCGCAGACGGACGCGCCTGAACTGGGGTGGAAGCCAGCGTTCGCGTGACCCAGCTAGGACGTTGCCAACATACCGCTGTCATTCTACCGTGTCACCTTTACATCTTTAATTTCATTTTTCTCCTTCGCTGCATCTGCTCGCCAGCAATATAAACGAAATGAGCTCGAAAAAATTGTGGGACACACCTGGATTAAGCACCAGGTTTTTTTTCTCTGTCTCTCTCTCTCTCCTTTGGGAGTGACTTCGATCGGCAGTGAAAGCAGCACTGAGAAATCCCTTAAATGAAAATTTATTGACTTAAAAATAAAAAATGACCTGAAAAGGAGCAGTTTCGTCTTCTTCCTTGGCCGTAGAGCAACAAGCCGGTCCACAGTTGGACGCTCCGGGCTGGTCCTCCCCCACCCAGGGGACGCTCCGGGCTGGTCCTCCCCCACCCAGGGGTCGCTCCGGGCTGGTCCTCCCCCACCCAGGGGTCGCTCCGGGCTGGTCCTCCCCCACCCAGGGGTCGCTCCGGGCTGGTCCTCCCCCACCCAGGGGTCGCTCCGGGCTGGTCCTCCCCCACCCAGGGGTCGCTCCGGGCTGGTCCTCCCCCACCCAGGGGTCGCTCCGGGCTGGTCCTCCCCCACCCAGGGGTCGCTCCGGGCTGGTCCTCCCCCACCCAGGGGACGCTCCGGGCTGGTCCTCCCCCACCCAGGGGTCGCTCCGGGCTGGTCCTCCCCCACCCAGGGGACGCTCCGGGCTGGTCCTCCCCCACCCAGGGGACGCTCCGGGCTGGTCCTCCCCCACCCAGGGGTCGCTCCGGGCTGATCCTGACGCCGGGCTGGTCCTCCCCCCACCCAGGGGACGCTCCGGGCTGGTCCTCCCCCACCCAGGGACGCTCCGGGCTGATCCTCCCCCACCCAGGGGTCGCTCCGGGCTGGTCCTCCCCCACCCAGGGGACGCTCCGGGCTGATCATCCCGTGGGACGCTCCAAGATGGTCCTCCCTCGCCGTGGCCCACTCCAAGGTGATTCTCCAAATGCGGACGCTCCAAGCTGGTTCTCCGGGGTGGGGTGCTCTGAGCTGGGCCTGGCAGCGCAGCCTCCCCGCCGCTGGGAACGAGCGCCCCGGGGGGACACAAGCAAACGGCCTTGGGGACAATTGGAAGGGTCCCTGCTCCCACGCGGGACCTCCCTTCCACAGCTTTCTTGCAGCCCCCTGGGCTGGATCTTCCTCTCGGGGAAGATCTCCTCGGGCCAAGATTAGGATACCATGCGCTTGAATCCCAGCACGTTTATCAGACTTTAGGAAGATGGGAGGGCAGAGACAGGGGACCAGACCACAGACAGCCCACGCGTGTCCTCAAATCTGCGGGACGTTCTGATCCCCAGCTATGGGAAACTTGGTGTCCACCGTTGGCCTTCCGCGCCCTGATTTCTGTCATCTCAAGGGAATGCTTCAAATTACACCCGCTCAAAAGTAAGTCTTTCCTTCAAATTTTTATGACTGCAAAGGAAGCTCAGAAAGACAAGGTAGCCAGCCGGTGTGGTGGCGCACACTTAATCCCAGCATTTGGGAGCAGAGGTAGGAGGACTGCTGAGAGTTCAAGGCCATCCTGAGACAATATAGTGAATTCCAGCTAGAGTGAGACCCTACCTCAAAAAAAAAAAAAAAAAAAAAATGCTGTTTCGTTCTTTTGTAACTTGATTGGCTGGATCTTGTCTCAGTATTAAAAAGTCTGAATGGCCGGGCATGGTGGCGCATGCCTTTAATCCCAGCATTCAGGAGGCAGAGGTAGGAGGATTGCGGTGAGTTCGAGGCCACCCTGAGACTCCATAGTGACTTCCAGGTCAGCCTGGGCTAGAGTGAGAACCTACCTGGAAAAAACAGGAAAAAAAAAAAAAAAAAGTCTGAATGGGCTGCAGACATGGCTAAGGATCCAGGTTCGATTCTCCAGGACCCACATAAGCCAGATGGACATGGTGGCACATACATCTTGAGTTCCTTTGCAGTGGCTAGAGCCCTGGCGTGCCCATTCTCTCTCTCTCTTCCTCTGTCTGTCTCTAATGAGTAAGTAAAAATGAAAATAAGAAAATAAAAAGGCTGGACAAGACATCCCTTGCTTGGAGGATAGGAGGAAGGAGAAAGAAGGAAAAATAAATAGGAAAAAGGAGGAAGAGGGGAGGACAGTGAGCCTGAGCCGCTTTCATTTTCTTCCTGTCTTTTTATTATTTATTATTATATTTTATTTTGTCTTTTCAAGAATCAGTCTCACTCTAGCCCTGGCTGACCTGGAATTCACGATGTAGTCTCAGACTGGCTTCAAACTCATAAGGATCCCCTACCTCTGCCTCCTGAGTGCTGGGATTAAAGGCGTGCGCCACCACACCCGGCTTGTCATTTCTTTTCCTAACAGTGATAAATAATTACAGGAACAGCTTTCACCATTTATCATTAGATTTTACTCACTGAGGACTGGAGAGATGGCTTAGCAGTTAAGGCACTTGCCTAAGGACCCAGGTTTGTTTCCCCAATACCCACATAACACAGACACACAAGGTCTGTAGTCCACTTACAGTGGTTAGAGGCTTGGCAGGCCCATTTTCTCTATATATGCTTCTTTCTCTCTCTCAAATAAATAAATAAAAATACTTTAAAAAAAAGATTTTTACTCGCTAAGCATGTATTTCCTGAGCCTGTTAGATATTAATTTACACTTCTGGTTTGTGGGTTTCTGGTTCGTGGGCTGTGAGATTGAAGACATGTCCCTAGAGTAAAAATGTCTCCCTATGGTGTTAACTGGTTGTTAATGCCTCCACCACAGCCCAACAAGCACAGGCACCTGAAAAGCATTAGAGGGCTGAAAAGCAAAAAAAATTAACATCATTCAGATAAACCCTGGACACACATTAGTATATGGTCTTTCAGTCTTTTTTATTTTTTCTTTTTTGATTTTTTGAGGCAGTGTCTCACTGTAGCCCAGGCTAACTTAGGCTGGCCTTGAACTCACAGTAATCCTCGTACCTCTGCCTCCCAAGTGCTCCAGACTTTTTTTTTTTTTTTTTTTGAGTCAGGGTCTCTTGCCCAGCTGATCTAGAATTCTGTAGCCCAGGCTAGCCTCCAGCTCACAGACAGCTTGCTACCTCTGCCTTCTGAGTTCTGGGGATTAAAGGCATATGCCACCATGCCCAGTTCCTTTCAACCTTAAAAAAAAAATTCCAAAACCAGGCGTGGTGGCACACTCCTTTAATCCCAGTACTCAGGAGGCAGAGGTAGGAGGATCGCCATGAGTTCAAGGCCACCCTGAGATCACATAGTAAATTCCAGGTCAGCCTGGGCGAGAGTAAGATCCTACCTCAAAAAAACATTAAAAAAAAAAAAAAAAAAACTCCGAACTGGGTAGTATAGCATGCCTTTAATGCCAGCACTTGGTAGGCAGAGGCAGGAGGATCACCATGAGTTTGAGGTCACCCTGAGACCACATAGTGAATTCCACATAGTGAATTCCAGGTCAGCCTGGACTAGAGTAAGACCCTACATGGGGGGTAAATAAAACAGGCATGAAAGTGCCGGCTCTCTCTCCACTTCAGCATATGAGCACAAAAGAAAAGAGAGCCGGGGGTGTGGTGGCACATGCCTTTAATCCCAGCACTCAGGAGGCAGACGTAGGAAGACTGCCATGAGTTTAAGGCCACCCTGAGACTACACAGTGTGTTCCAGGTCAGCCTGGGCTAGAGTGAGACCCTATCTTAAAAAAATAAAAGAAAAGAAAAGAAAAGAAAGAAAGAAAAGAGAATAGTTACTGCCCTGGGAAGCCGGGCCTCACCAGACTCCACACTTGTCAGAGGCTTCACCTTAGACTGGAGCACATTCTGTCGTTTAAACCACACCTAATCCACCCCAACTTGTCACTACATCCCAAACTGAGACATTGTGACAACCAGCTTTAAACAGTATTGACATAGTTGTAGAAGCAGACCTCTAGTGTGACAAACTCCTAGAATGCTAAAGATAATAATAATAATAATAATAATAACAACAAATACAAGAGGATATAGTATGAATTGATTTTGTTTTGTTTTGTTTTTCAAGGTAAGGTCTCACTCTAGCTCAGGCTGACCTGGAATTCACTATGTAGTCTTAGGGGCCTCAAACTCACAGCGATCCTCCTACCTCTGTCTTGTGAGTGCTGAGATTAAAGGCATGTGCCATCAAGCCCAACTGTTTGGTTTTTTGTTTTGTTTTGTTTTTTTTGGAGGGGGGTTTGTAAGGTAGGGTTTCACTCTAGCCCAGGCTGACCTGGAATTCACTATGTAGTCTCAGGTTGGCCTTGAACTCACAATGATCCTCCTACCTCTGCCTCCTGAGTGCTGGGACTAAAGGTGTGTGCCACCATGCCTGTCTCCAAACTTGAACTGGTTTTTTGAGACAAGGTTTCATTCTGTTGTTCAGTCTAATTTGGAATTCTGAAATCTACCCTCCTACCCCAGCCTTTTGTGCAGCTGGAATGACAGGCATGCACACTGACTGAACCTGACTACAAAATTTTAACATTCACACTGAGCTCAGCTATTATATGCAATTGAATGTCAGGGTAATGTGCATTTATTTTTATTAGCAACCAGTTACCTGAACACTGTAAGTGTATTAAAACAGGAGTAGAGCAGATCTCCAGTCACCGGAGCACAAATTCCGGCTACGAGCAAAGCATGCATCAAGTATGCACTCGAGATGCAACACAAACTGCCGATGAATAGTAAACCACTGACGAATATATTGTAAAAGTATAAAACTGAGTATAAAACTACAAATCACCTTTCAAACCATTTACTCCAAAGTTTGAATTTCACAGAGGAAACAAAGCTTTAAATGGCTGAGCTTTCCAGTGTCACAAAGTGTTTAATGACCCTTGATCAGTGCAGACCAAGTACTCTCCACCCCATAGTGTGACAGGAAAGGTCAGAGCACTTCACACAGTCCCTACTTAACAGGAGACAAGGTCAACTATTCATGACGTTCCAAAGGCAGTCATGCCAGGGTGTGGCCTCTGAGGTCTGGAGAGAGTGCAGCGGGACCTGAAGGCCTTTCCACAGTCGTCACACCCAGAGGTCTTCTCTCCTGAGTGAGCTCTCTGCTGCTGAGGGAGGCCCACAGTCTTCCTGCACTCACTGGAGCCTTCAGAAGGCTTCTCTCCAGTGTGAGCACTCTGGTGCTCGGACAGCTGTGCACTCCGGCTGAAGGTTTTGCCACATTCGTTGCACTTGTAGGGCTTCTCTCCTGTGTGCACTCGCTGGTGCTGAGCCAGATGGGAGCTCTGACTGAATGTCTTTTCACATTTATTACACTGGTAGGGTTTTTCTTCTGTGTGAGTTTTCTGATGTTGAGCAAGAGATGAGCAATGTCGAAAGGCCTTACCACACTTGGGACACTCATAGGGCTTTGCTCCGGTGTGAATCCTTTTATGTTGTGTAAGGTGTATTTTCTGGTTGAAAGCTCTCCCACATTCATTGCACTTATAAGGTCTTTCTCCAGTATGGATTTTCCTGTGCTGAATAAGGGAGGAGCCGTAGCTGAAGGTTTTCCACATTCCTGACACTGGTAAGGTTTCTCTCCAGTATGAATTCTCTCATGCTTAGCAAGAGATGAGCTCCTGATGAAGGCTTTCCCACACTCCTTACACGCATAGGCTTTCTCCTGGGTGTGAGTTTTCTGGTGCTGATTAAGGTTCGAGAGATAACTGAAAGCCTTCCCACACTCACTGCATTCAAAGGGTTTTTCCCGGGTGTGAATTCTTCGGTGCTGTGTAAGGGATGAACAGTAACTGAAGGCCTTCCCACACTCACTGCATTTGTAAGGCTTTTCTCCTGTATGAATTTTCAGATGCTGAGCAAGGGATGACCAGTAACTAAATGATTTTCCACACTCTGCGCAATCATAAGGTTTCTCCCCAGTATGTGTTTTTTGATGCTGAGTGAGGTTGGAGTGCTGGCTGAAGGCTTTCCCACATTCATTGCATTCATATGGTTTTTCTCCAGTATGGATCATGTGGTGACGGATGAACGTAGAGGGCCCATTGAAGGCTTTCCCACATTCGTTACATTTATAGGTTTTCTCTCCAGTGTGAATTTTCTGATGTTGGGTCAGGTGTGTGCTCCTGGTGAAGGTTTTCTCACACTCCTCACATTTAAAAGGTTTCTCTCCGGTGTGGATTTTCTGGTGCTCCATAAAGTGGCCTCTCTGGCTAAAGGATTTTCCACAGTCATTGCAAGTATATGGTTTCTCACCAGTATGAATCCTCTGATGCTGAACAAGATGGGTCCTTTGGCTAAAGGCTTTCCCACATTCATCACATTTGTAGGGTTTCTCTCCAGTGTGAATTCTTTGATGTTGAATGAGAGACGGGCCCTCAATGAACCCTTTCCCACACTGGTCACATTTGAATGGCTTGTCACCAGTGTGAATTCTCTGATGGTTGATGAGGTTCTCACTGCGGCTGAAAGCTTTGTTACACTCATTGCACTTGTAGGGTTTCTCCCCAGTGTGAGTCCTCTGATGACGAATCAGAGCTGAGCAGTACGTAAAGGCTTTCCCACACTCACTGCACTTGCACAGCTTCTCCTTCTTGACTGGGGGGGACTTCTGTTTACCACTGGCTTTCGTAGAGGTTTGTCCTGGAAGTGCTTCTTGCTGGGCTGCAGGGTCTGACCTCGCCCCAGTGCTGTCTTCAGAGCCAGTACTTGCCAGGCCTCTCTCACATGCAGGTGCTATCTTCTCAGGTACTTGTGTTTCCCTTGGCCGTGTGTGCTGGTCTGCCGGCCAACTCTCGAAACTGCTCCCAGGTGTCCACAAATCTAACTCAGTGGAGCTCCAGGAATCGACCCTTCCACATCTTCCCACCACGCCTTCAGACGTGCCCAGGTGTGGGGCTGACGCACCATTTTCAGGCCTTGTCTCCCAGTCTGAAAGAAAATAAAATGCCAGTGTTCTCTGGACAGAGAAAAAAAAGAAAACTGACATTGCTGGGCATGTTCTAATGAAATAAAAGTGAAGTCCTCTGGATATACTGGGGTCCTCACATATACAGCTGTGGTGTCTATGGAAAAGGTGGAAGGAACTAAGAACAATAAACAAATCATGGAAGTAGCGAGAGAATGTCTACTTCAAGTTCACGGACAATCTCTAGGATAAAGTAATGGGCTGGCAGACTTTTAAGGCGATATTTAAATTCACAAAGTGACCACAGAGACCATTTGTGGATCCACAGAAGCAGGCTAAACCTGAAGGGTGCAGCCTGACCTGAGACTCCCTGCCAATGAACTGAACACAAAGCAAAAATCCAAGAACTGTGATTTAAAGACTAGACAAACAGAAAAGACTTGGCTAAGACCCTGTGATTGCTAGTCCAGAGCCCTGAAGAAATGTTTCCATCATTGCTAAAGGTTAAGAGTTATAAATATTATGGCCAGGCATGGTGACATAAACCTTGAATCCCAGCACTCAGAAGGCAGAGGTAGGAGGACTACTGTGAGTTCGAGGCCACCCTGAGACTATATAGTGAATTCTAGGTCAGCCTGGGCTAGAGTGAAACCCTACCTCAGAAAACAAAACAAAACAAAACAAAACAAAAAAAAAAGGTTTATTTTTAAATACTAAACAGGAAGAAAGAAGAAAGAAACTGAACTGAACAGTAGCCAGAGAGACTCAACCATGAATAAAAGGCATCTGATATCACAGGCCTGCATTTATTTGATAACAGATAGAACTCAGAGATCCAAAAGAGAACACTATGAGAGATGGAAGGAGGGGATAATTATGAGATCAAAATCCCTAAGGAAAAGTGAAGAAGTAGAATCCAATGTCTAGGTTTGCTTTAGAAAAAAGAAGGAAGGCCTAGCATGGTGGCACATGCCTTTAATCCTAGCACTTGGAAGGCAACGGTAGGAGGATAGCTATGAGCTTGAGGCCAGCATTTGACTACATAGTGAATTCCAGGTCATCCTGGGCTAGAGGGAGACCCTATGTAAAAAATAACAACAAAAAAAGGCAGGAAGGACACCTCCTTTGAAGGAAAAGTAAAAATAGAATCTACGACATCCCAGCACTTGAGAAACAGAGGTAGGAGAACTACCATGAATTCAAGGCCACCGTAGTGCTAAATAATGAATACCAGCTAAGCCCCTGCTAGAGGGAGACCCTACCTCGAAAATCCAAAATTAAAAAAAAAAAATCTAAGCTGTACTGTCAATGACACGACAGAACAGATGGCTACATGCCAGCACAGCCCCTTCCCACCAGGCTGGCATCTGGTTAGATCCTCATCTGCTGCCCATTACTTACCTGCCAAGGTACCAAGAGGAAGATGTGGCTCCTCGACCCATGGCTCTGTCCCCTGCTCCAGCTGGAAAATCACATCAGGTTTAGAGACCTGGAGCCCTACTCAGAGGAGAAGAGGAATGTGAATCTGTTTACCACAATAAGGGCACCCAACCTTTCCACTTTGTCTTTAGGAGATGTTACATATGGGACATATGATGGGGGGGGGGGTGGCATAGCAACTCCAAGACACAATGATCTATCTCAGGTGGTCACCCTTACCTATAGAGACCAGAGGTGTACCCTCCTCCTCCACACCATGATCTACCTCAGGGGTCACCCTTACCTATAGAGACCAGAGGTGTACCCTCCTCCTCCACACCATGATCTATCTCAGAAGGACACCCTTACCTATACAGATCAGAGGTGCACCCTCCTCCTCCACACCATGATCTTATCTCAGGAGTCACCCTTACCTATAGAGACCAGAGGTGTACCCTCCTCCTCTACACCATGATCTATCTCAGGGGTCACCCTTACCTATAGAGACCAGAGGTGTACCCTCCTCCTCCACACCATGATCTATCTCAGGGGTCACCCTTACCTATAGAGACCAGAGGTGTACCCTCCTCCTCTACACCATGATCTATCTCAGGGGTCACCCTTACCTATAGAGACCAGAGGTGTACCCTCCTCCTCCACACCATGATCTATCTCAGGGGTCACCCTTACCTATAGAGACCAGAGGTGTACCCTCCTCCTCCACACCATGATCTATCTCAGGGGTCACCCTTACCTATAGAGACCAGAGGTGTACCCTCCTCCTCTACACCATGATCTATCTCAGGAGTCACCCTTACCTATAGAGACCAGAGGTGTACCCTCCTCCTCTACACCATGATCTATCTCAGGGGTCACCCTTACCTATAGAGACCAGAGGTGTACCCTCCTCCTCCACACCATGATCTATCTCAGGGGTCACCCTTACCTATAGAGACCAGAGGTGTACCCTCCTCCTCCACACCATGATCTTATCTCAGGAGGACACCCTTACCTATAGAGACCAGAGGTGTACCCTGCTCCTCCACACCATGATCTACCTCAGGGGTCACCCTTACCTATAGAGACCAGAGGTGTACCCTCCTCCTCCACACCATGATCTATCTCAGAAGGACACCCTTACCTATACAGATCAGAGGTGCACCCTCCTCCTCCACACCATGATCTTATCTCAGGAGTCACCCTTACCTATAGAGACCAGAGGTGTACCCTCCTCCTCTACACCATGATCTATCTCAGGGGTCACCCTTACCTATAGAGACCAGAGGTGTACCCTCCTCCTCCACACCATGATCTATCTCAGGGGTCACCCTTACCTATAGAGACCAGAGGTGTACCCTCCTCCTCTACACCATGATCTACCTCAGAAGGACACCCTTACCTATACAGATCAGAGATGCACCCTCCTCCTCTACACCATGATCTATCTCAGGAGGTCACCCTTACCTATAGGGATCAGAGGTGTACCCTCCTCCTCCACACCATGATCTTATCTCAGGGGTCACCCTTACCTATAGAGACCAGGTGTGTATAGTTTTCCAGGGTCACATCTCTGAACAAATCTCTCTGTTCAGGATCCAAGTGTTGCCATTCTTCCTGGGTAAAGTCTACGACTACATCTTTGAAGGTCACTGATTCCTGAAACACAAAGCATTTCCCACTTGGGCTTAGGACTCCCTGACAGAGGTGAGGCAGGCAATTAATTATTTAAACAACAATGCTGGCATGCCCTCCTCTGGAAAAATGTTAATATAGTGCATGTGCTACCGTGGTACACAACTCAAATGAGTAGTTAGCACAGGAAGTAGTACATACAGTTAGTGCACAGTCACCTCCACAGTGAGTTACCACAGTCAACTTCAGTCATCTCCACAGTGAGTCAGCACACTGTCACCTTCAGTCATCTCCACAGTGAGTCAGCACACTGTCACCTTCAGTCATCTCCACAGTGAGTCAGCACACAGTCACCTTCAGTCATCTCCACAGTGAGTCAGCACACTGTCACCTTCAGTCATCTCCACAGTGAGTCAGCACACTGTCACCTTCAGTCATCTCCACAGTGAGTCAGCACACTGTCACCTTCAGTCATCTCCACAGTGAGTCAGCACACTATCACCTTCAGTCATCTCCACAGTGAGTCAGCACACTGTCACCTTCAGTCATCTCCACAGTGAGTCAGCACACTATCACCTTCAGTCATCTCCACAGTGAGTCAGCACACTGTCACCTTCAGTCATCTCCACAGTGAGTCAGCACACAGTCACCTTCAGTCATCTCCACAGTGAGTCAGCACACTATCACCTTCAGTCATCTCCACAGTGAGTCAGCACACAGTCACCTTCAGTCATCTCCACAGTGAGTCAGCACACTATCACCTTCAGTCATCTCCACAGTGAGTCAGCACACTGTCACCTTCAGTCATCACAGTGAGTCAGCACACTGTCACCTTCAGTCATCTCCACAGTGAGTCAGCACACAGTCACCTTCAGTCATCTCCACAGTGAGTCAGCACACTATCACCTTCAGTCATCTCCACAGTGAGTCAGCACACTGTCACCTTCAGTCATCTCCACAGTGAGTCAGCACACTATCACCTTCAGTCATCTCCACAGTGAGTCAGCACACTGTCACCTTCAGTCATCTCCACAGTGAGTCAGCACACTGTCACCTTCAGTCATCTCCACAGTGAGTCAGCACACTGTCACCTTCAGTCATCTCCACAGTGAGTCAGCACACTGTCACCTTCAGTCATCTCCACAGTGAGTCAGCACACTGTCACCTTCAGTCATCTCCACAGTGAGTCAGCACACTGTCACCTTCAGTCATCTCCACAGTGAGTCAGCACACTGTCACCTTCAGTCATCTCCACAGTGAGTCAGCACACTGTCACCTTCAGTCATCTCCACAGTGAGTCAGCACACTGTCACCTTCAGTCATCTCCACAGTGAGTCAGCACACAGTCACCTTCAGTCATCTCCACAGTGAGTCAGCACACTGTCACCTTCAGTCATCTCCACAGTGAGTCAGCACACTGTCACCTTCAGTCATCTCCACAGTGAGTCAGCACACTGTCACCTTCAGTCATCTCCACAGTGAGTCAGCACACTGTCACCTTCAGTCATCTCCAGTGAGTCAGCACACTGTCACCTTCAGTCATCTCCACAGTGAGTCAGCACACAGTCACCTTCAGTCATCTCCACAGTGAGTCAGCACACTGTCACCTTCAGTCATCTCCACAGTGAGTCAGCACACTGTCACTTTCAGTCATCTCCAGTGAGTCAGCACACTGTCACCTTCAGTCATCTCCAGTGAGTCAGTACACTGTCACCTTCAGTCATCTCCACAGTGAGTCAGCACACTGTCACTTTCAGTCATCTCCACAGTGAGTCAGCACACTGTTACCTCCACAGTCAGTCACGTGCATAGTCAGTCAGTACACCAATTAGCTCAGTCAGTGTCACAGTCAGCTCCACAAACCCCTCTAGCACTCCAAGGGGCAGCTTGTGAGGAAGGCCTTTAAGTAGTTTTTGTTTGATCAATCCCTGATAAATTCCTGAAAGTTTGCACCCATGTTTCTTACCCTTAGATAACTGAAAACTTAACTTTGGAATGCTTAGAGTCACCAATTATTGCTGTGTGTGTGTGTATGTGTATGGAGGCATTTCAGGAAATTTCTACTTACTCGAAAACTGATTGATGGGAGTAGGGAATGTGCATCTTGGAGACAGGCAGAATCTGGAACAGACAGGCCTAGAGGAGGAGAAGGATGCACTGTGAATTCTGTCCACATGTGTTGTTCTCAGCAATCCAGAACATCTACTTACACACATACACCCCAGCTGAGGCCTTTGTCTCCTCCTCAGGAGTTAACAGTTCTGATGTTCTGATGTTCTGATATTAAGATTCAGCTTAGTCCTTAGATTCTTAGTCACATGGGTCATACAGATAAGCCTGTGGTCCTCATTAAGTGACCAAAAATATTCCATTTGTTTTATTTGTTTTTCAAGGTAGGGCCTGGCTATAGCCCAAGCTGTTCTGGAATTCACTATGTATTCTCAGGCTGACCTCAAACTCACAGTGATCCACCTACCTCTTCCTCCTGAGTGCTGTGATTAAAAGCATGTGCCACCACACCAGGCTTATTTTTTAAAAAACTACTTTTATTTATTTACTTAGAGAGGGAGAGAAAACAGGCACACCAGGGCCTTTTGCCACTGCAAATGCACTCCAGATGCATGCATCACATTGTGCATCTGCCTTTATGTGGGTACTGGAGAAATGAATATGGGCTGGCAGGCTTTGCAAACAAGTGCTTTTAGCCACTGAGCCATATCCTGAGGCCTGACATAATACTCTTGTTGCCTTTTCCCTGCCACCGATAAAATGTAAGTAAATATCAGATGACTTTCCAAAAGCATGTGACAATGTACATCTCTTGTCTTCTCTAGGCTTCAACTTTGTGCTGTGAAGGGTAGAGACAAATACCCAGCAGGCACATCTTTGAAAGTTCTCCTGAGAAGATAAAGGTAGGGAAAGGAAATAGATCCAGGCAAGGGGAACTTCTCCCTTTGAAGTGTAATGTATACAGAAAGACTGGCAAAGGAAGGTATGTCCACAGATGTTAAATCTGAAATGGGGCCTGAGGTAGAAAATAGAAATACCAACAATAATGTGAGAGATGTCTGGTAAAAACAAGTAAGGCTGGGATACAGCTCAGTGTGAGAGTGCTGGCCCCATGTGCACAAGGCCCTGGCATTCTAGGCCAGCCTGGGATAGCGGGAGACAGGACCTCCAGAAACAAAAACAAAAGCAAAAAAAGAAAAAGAAGAAGAAGGAGGAGGAGGAGGAGGAAAGAAAAAGTGAATGTCAGAATGGTTATTTAAGGCAGCCTGGGCTACACAGTGAAACTCAAAACAAACCAGAGCTACAGAAATGGCTCAGCGGCTAAGGTACTTCCCTGCAAAGCCTAGCAACCCAAGTTAAATTCCTCAGTACCCACATAAAGCCAGATACACCAAGTGGTGCAGCATCTGGAGTTTATTTGCAGGGGCTGGAGGCCCTGGTGCATCCATTCTCTCACTGTTTTTGTCTCCTCTTCTCTTTTCTCTCCCTCCCTCTCTGTCTGTTTACAAATAAATAAATGAACAATATTTTTAAATAGGGCTAAAAAAAGTGACCCACCACCCAAAAAATAGGGGCAGCAGGCAGCATTGCTTGGCCCCGTAAGGCCTCAGTCCAAAGCTCTGCCTTTGCTTCTTTCTTTCTGGAAAACCCGTTTGTATCCTGGTGGTGTGAGACAGCATTCTGGGCACATGTGTCGCCCATGGCTGACAGGACCCTGAATGGCCCCCAAGGGGCGGGCGGCCTTGCAATTCATGATGACCAATGAACTGGACACGGCAATGTGGCTTCCTCATCGGTTCACAGTATACGGCCCTGCCTCGTTTGTTCTGCCTCTTCTTGGGCTGCATGAAGCAACAAGCTTTTCCCAGCATGCTTTGCTGGCAAATGCTCTTACCAGTGCCCTGAGGCTGCATCAAAGATGACCGCACTTCCAGTGAAGCACAGCATCCCTGGCCCAGGCTTTGTTAGAAGACAGCTGCACTACCTGTTGTATTCACTCATCTCTGTCAACTCCTACCCTGGTACCATGAGCCTTTTCCCCAGCTTGTTCTCCTTGCTTCATGGCGCCACATACACAGAAAAGTCCTTGATGCCAAGGGTCAAATAGTTCGCCTCTTTTGAGATCTGTCTTAGGTCAATTAAGTGCTGGTCAACAAAATATACTGAAGTTCATTGCTTGTAATGAAATTTTCTTGATGCGTGCTACAGTTTTCATGCTTTTTAGTGGCCAAGGAAGTTTGTCCCAGCCTTTTATATACTATAGATTTCTTACTCTTCGATACTCCTGTGAAAGAAATCCATATTGTCAGACTTGTTTAATGAACTGAGGGGTTGTTGCTGAACGCCTCATAATGAAGCTGGCCTGCCCACTGTTTGTGAGCAGACTTTGTCTCCAGAGCATGGTGTTTATAAGCAGAAGGGCACCAACAGTTGCACAGTTTAGCATCTGCTTACGCTGTGTACATACATGCATTGTTAGCAGCTGGTACTTCCTAGGAGTCACAAATTCCGGGTGTGACTCTGACCTCAGTCTATTGCCTATAATTTACATTAGTGCATCTCAATGGAAAACTGTGATCTCCCAGCATGTCAGATGGAGCCTCCAAAGAACTCCAGAAGAGCGTGCCATACAGCATGGTGGTGGCTACATAACTTGAGTATATTGAATGTGCTCAGTGCTGCAGATCTCCTTGTTAGTTCTGGTTAATGGTTTTGACAGAGCTCTCCTCCTGCAATCTCATTCAGGTCCTTACTGTTATGTGATGTTTTGCTAGGACGGTCTGTTTCTGCTCTGCCCTTACAAAGGGAACTCTGCATGTAGTGTATGAGCTTCTCAAATTCTATTTCCATAAATACTATTGTGGCTTTGGATAGCTCTTTTTTTTTTTTTTTTTCACCTGATAACAATAAGTCCTGTTACTGAATCGGATGTCTAGGATCATGCAACCATTTTATACTGGAAATTCAGTAACTAGTAAACCCTTTCACAGATGTGGACAGATTATTATTATCATTTGTAGAATCACCTACTTCAGTTCCTGACTCCAGTGTCCAGTGCTCTTGCTTTCTCAGGCTTGACCTTTCCTACACTGCTGCAGCAGTTCCTATGCCTTTTGGAAGGAATGTGATTGAAGACTGAGCCTATGACTATACTCATGACTAATAATGAGGAGTATCCTGTAGAGCTCATATTTACTCATCAAATCTTATTCAAAAGGTTAAATGGGAGCTGGGCGTGGTGGCTTAGGTGAGTGGGGCAAATGCAGAGCTGATGAGGTCCCACTGTTTAAAGAAATGCGAAAGAAGTTCCTGATTTGTCTTAATGCTGCCATGCCTAAGAAAGCAGAGGAAGTGATAAAAGGAATTACCATTCTCAATTTCGGTGAGTGAAAAAAAAAAAAACTGTAACAAAATCTTGAGGGGAAAAAGAAAAGACATTATCACAGTTTTAGCAGAGATAGGAAACACACAGGGGTAGCTGACTACTCAAAACTATGGAAACAGAATTAAGAGAACCTCTCAGGTAAGATGGCTTTGATTTCAAGTAACAGACACTACAAGAAGCCACAGTAACAGCTACAGAGGCCAGCTGTGTCCAGCAGAGGGCAATGTCAGCGAGTACTCCAGATGTTACCACAATTACAGGCTAGCACTCAGGAAAGTTGATCCAACCATACAACTGTGAGAAATCCCCAGGAAAAAATAAAAAAAGGAAGGAAGGAAGGAAGGAAGGAAAGAAGGAAGGAAAAAAAGGAGGGAGGGAGGGAGGGAGAAAGAAAGGAAGGAAGGAAGAAATGACTAAATGAAAGCATTTAAGTCCATTTAATTCTAAATAACCAGAAGAATATAAAAAGAAGACATGAAGAGCAAAAATAGAACAATCATAAAGCTGGACGTGGGGCCTTGAACTCATGGTGATCCTCCTACCTCTGCCTTCCAAATGCTGGGATTAAAGGTGTGTGCCACCACACCCATCCTTATATATGTTAATTCTTCATCACATGGATATAACAATTCTACTACATTGGAGTGTCACACATCTAGTTCACTGCTACTTATGTTTAAAAAAAAAAAAAAAAAAAGAAGTCTAGCCGGGCGTGGTGGCACACGCCTTTAATCCCAGCACTCAGGAGGCAGAGGTAGGAGGATCGCCGTGAGTTCGAGGCCACCCTGAGACTACATAGTGAATTCCAGGTCAGCCTGTGCTAGAGTGAGTCCCTACCTCGGAAAAAAAAAAAAAAAAAAAAAAAAAGTCTGAGGGCTGAGGAGATGGCTCAGCAGTGAAAGGCACTTGCTTGCCCATTGCCGTGGGTTCAATTCCCCAGTATCTACATAAAGCCAGATGAACAAAAGGGCGCCACATGCATCTGAAGTTTGCTAGCAGCAGCAAAAGGCCTTGTCAGGCCCTTGCCCATGCCCCCCCTCCATGTGCTGGCAAATAAATATTTTTTTAAATATGGGCTAGAGAGATGGCTCAGCAGTTAAGGCAATTGCCTGCAAAGTATAGGGACCCAGGTTCAGATTTTCCAGTACCCACTAAAGCTAGATGCACAAAGTGGCACATGCATCTGGAGTTCATTTGCAGTGGCTAAAGGCCTTGGTACACCCATTCTTCTATCTACCTATCTATCTGCCTCTTTCTCTCTCAAATAAATAAAATAAATCTGAAGTTGCAGTATAACATCGCTGATTTTTAGTAAACACTAGAGGCATAACCCAAATCAAAAAGTTATATATGACCCTTCCAAGTATCTTTTTAAACACATTTAAAGATGGCTCAGTGGCTAAAGGTGTTTGCTTACAAAGACAGCTAGCCTGTGGTTCAATTTTCCAGTACAATCATAAAGCCAGATGCACAAAGTGGTGCATGTGTCTGGAGTTTTGTTTGCTAGTGCAGGAGGCCCTGGTGCACACATTCATATTCCTTCTCTCCCTGCCCTTGTAAACAATAGGATTTGTTTTTAACAACTATGTTTTGTTTTAGACACTACAGTTTAAGAAATAGGCAAAAGATCCCGGGTGTGGTGGCACACGCCTTTAATCTCAGCACTTGGGAGGCACAGGTAGGAGGATTGCTGTGAGTTCAAGGCTACCCTGAGACTACATAGTGAATTCCAGTTCAGCCTGAGCTTGAAAAACAAAACAAAACAAAAATGGGCAGAAGAGTTTTCATAGACCCATCAAAGGAAATAAGGCTATTTAGAGAGGTCTAACTGCTGAATTCACAGGTAAGAGTAGGAGCAACGTGGAAAGACAGAAAGTAAACTTTTAAGACAGAGGTTACAGGAGCTGACACTTCTAACATAAGGAAAAAAAAAAAAAAAAACCACCACCAGGATGCTGCCTGCACCCCAAATGGCGAGTTTCACGCCACACTTTTCCTTGGCATAGGTCTGACAGGTAGCCATCTGCAAAGATACTTGAAAACTGATTCTTGCATTGAAGACATAGAATACTACTATTTTATTTATCTGGCCGCAAGATTATCACTCTAAAGTTTAATAAAGTCATACAAGGACGAGATGTTCTGAACTGTCACTCTTTTATCACTCTGAGGTCCTGAAGTCGGGGAGCAGTAACTCTCCTCTCCTCCCCCCACGCCAGTCTCTCCCTATGACGCAATCCGGTTTCTTTGACGTACCTGCACACGCTGTGGCCTCCTCCCACCTCTCCATCCTGTGACATCAGCACCGCCCGTGGGCCCTCCCTTACCTGCCATCTCAGCTCATCGCGTGCCTCCAGGACGGGGTACCAGGTACCTCGCTGTGGGGCTCCGACGTCCGCCTCCGGCCCGCACGCTGGCCCAGGCCTCCGCCACACAGGATGCAGTCATAGCCCACGTCACAGCCCGGCCGCGGAGCGCCGCGGCGCCCAGGGAACAAACGCGCGGACGCCGGGCACGCGGGGACGCGGGCGGGGCGGCGTGCACGCGCGCCCGACACCTGTTGCGGACCCCCGCGGGGAGGGGCGCGCGCCGGGCGGGCCGGGCCGGGGCGGGCCCGCAGCCCACTTCCGGGGACCCCAGGAACAAAGGAACAAAGCCCTCCGGGGGACGCGGAGGACTCCCCCAGCTTCCTCCCGCGCGTGACGTCACGCGCCCAGAGCGCCTGCGGTTGCCATGGTGACAGATAGTCTCTATTCCCCCTCCCCCCCCCGCACCCGCCCGGATCCTGGGTCCCCGCACTGTCGCCACCACACCGAAGGAAGGCAGGGAGCAGACGCTGCAGGACGTGCTAGGACCCACCTCTTTCCCCGCCCACAGTGGGCTTCAGCGGTCACTTCCGGTCGGGCCGAAAGAGCCCCGCCCCCGCAGCTGGCCACAGGGAGGCTGCAGCAGCCAGCACTTTGGACTACAAGTCCCAGAAGACCTTGCGCGAACTACGCCTCCCAGGCTTCTATGAAAATTGATGGCACACACGGCGGATCCAGACGTTACACCAGCTATGCGTTTGGGTCCGGTAGCTGTTTTTTTTGTTGTTGTTGTTGCTATTTTTTGTTTTCGTTTTGTTGTTGTGGTGGTTGAAGGTAAGGAGGTTGGTTTTTATTTATTTATTTTTGAAGCAGGGTCTCACACTATACCAGGCTATACCTGGAACTCACTCTGTAACCCAAGCAGACTGGCCTCCTCCTGCCTCATCCTCTGAAATCGCTGTGACACCACATCTGGATTCCAATTACTTTTGTTGAGATCTATGGCATTCAGATTTACTGATTGTAACAAGTACACACTTACATACCAGCAGGTTTTGTTTCCTTGTGTTTGCTTTTCCGAGGTAGGACCTCACTCTAGCCCAGGCTGACCTGGAATTCACCATGTAGTCTCAGGGTGGCCTTGAACTTATGGCAATCCTCCTACCTGCCTCCTGAGTGATAGGATTAAAGGTGTGTGCCACCACACCTGCCTACAAACCAATTTTTATTATTTATTTTTTGTTTTCTCGAGGTAAGATCTCACTCTAGCTCAGGACCCTGGCACCACTAAATGCTGGTAGGATGTGGAAGAACAGGAACTGTTTTGTTGATGGTGATAATACAAAATGATGTAGACTTTGGCAGAAAGTTTGGCAATTTGTTTTATAAAACTAATTTGCTCCTAACCCTGAGCCAACAGTCTTGCTTCTTGGTATTTGTCCTAAGGAGTCAAAAGCCTTCATTCAAAAAAGTAAAGCTTGCATATTTGTAACAATATTTTTCATAATTCCCCAAATGTGGAAGAAACTCAGATGTCCTTCACTACATGAATGAATAAGTAAAGTGTAGAACTCATAAACAATGACTGGAGGGCATATAATTAGAAGCTGAATGAATGGGGATCATTTTAAAAAGTAGCAGACATTTGGCTGAACAGTGTCCTAAAGAAGGGTGGGAAATAGAGCTTGAAGGTAATGAACTTGAATAGCTATTTAAGAAGAATTCCAAATGACACAGGCCAGAGAAACCCAACTCTTCTCAGGACTGTGAGGCAGGGATTAGAGATTGTCTAGCATTGTTTAATGTAACTGAGAAAATTAAAAATATTAGTTCTGTGTGGAGCTTTCTTTAAGTCGTTGTTGTAAATACCTTGTGGTGGTTTGAATGTAAAATGTCTCTCATAGCCTCAGGTGTTTGTGATGAAGCCTCCTTCTTACTGCCCAGCCAGTGGGGCCTTTGGAAAGTGAAGCCTTGCTGGAAGAGGTATGTTTCTGGGGACAGGCCTTGTGGTGCTGCTTCTTCTCTGGGGTTGGCCCCAGCAACAAAACCATCACTGCTGGGTTACAGAGTGAGTTCCAGGTCAGCCTGGGCTACAATGAGAGGCCCTGCCTCAGAAAACCAAATGATAACAATAATTATAATTTTAGTACATGTACATCACTAATTGCTTTCTATTTTGCTAAGGTTTTTGTGTGTGCATAAGATTTTTGATTTTTTTTGTATCTAAGTTTATCCAAAGCTAGAGTTCAAAATAACTTAAACAAATAAATCCATATACATCAATTATATATGATAAAACGTTTATTACACAAAATCAAAATGAGTATATGCATTAGTAATGGACGTCTATGAAAATTTTTTTATTTAAATGGACATCTGACTACCCTATCAAAACTGCTTCCTGTCTGTCCGTTCCCTCAGAGCATGGCTCTCCAACAAAACAAAAAAACAAAACAAAACAAGGAGGGTGCAGAATTTCTCTGGATGCAGTTCTGCACACCTGTAAACCCAGCACTAGGAGGCAGAGGCAGAAGAATCAAATTGAGTTCATGACCAGTCTGGGCTTCCTACGGAGTGAGACCTTGTCAAATATATATACATATATTTAAATATATATTATACATAATATATAAAATATACATATATTTAAGACCACCCAACAACAAAATCCAGTACATTTCTTTATTTAATCCTCCTTAGAAACTCGTTCTTTGCGCTGTCTTCTCCATTCTAGTCTTTTCTTACTCTTATCAGTTCGGGCTATGAGACGTCTCTGAAATAGACAAGGCAGTTACAAGCAATCTACAAACCGGAAGCAGCCAGGAAAACTCCGTGACAAGAACCTTTAGAGCATAAGGCCATTTAAAACGCTGAGGGAGGACCAGCAAACCGAGCGTGGGTACAAGCTACGAGTGTCACCCTGAACCCTGTGGGCGTGCAGGCGAAATGCAAAACGACGCCGCGGTGCAAAGGGGCCTCAGATGAGCAACGAGGCTTCTCCGCATCATTTTCCACCCGGGGCACAACCAGAGGAAGAAATTCCTCCCTGAATGCCATAGGCATTCATTCATCCAGGAGTCCCAACCAAAAGCAAGCAGGACGTATGGCGCCTGGAATTCAGAAAGGAAGCTCTGAATACACTTTCTCGCTTTCTTTAGACGGGGTCTCCCTGCGTGGCCATGGAACCAGGCTGGCCCTCAACTCGCGACAATCCTCCTGCCTCATCCGTCCGAGCGCTGGGGTCCCAGGCGTGCGGGCCCCGTACTCGGACCGTCTCGTTTCCAGCCATGGGTCGGGAAACGCTGTCGCCATGACGACACTGCGGGTCCGCGCTCCGTCGCTCCCGCACTCGCCCCAGGCGCTGCGGCTCCCAGCGTCCGCGCCTTACGTCAGCGCCCGGAGCTCCCCTTTCGGCACTCCCGCAGGCGAGTGTTCAGTCTCGTAGTCGTGGCCGAGTGGTTAAGGCGATGGACTAGAAATCCATTGGGGTCTCCCCGCGCAGGTTCGAATCCTGCCGACTACGGAACGTTTTACTCGGAACATCGACACTCCACGGTAAACCGGAACCTAAAGCTCGGTGGGGCGAGGGAGAAGCTGTGGTCGGGCCGGATCCGCAGACGGGCCCACAGGATCTTTTTCCTGCGCCAATGGAGACAGGGGGACACTTCACTTTTCCCCCTACTTCAGGGTTTCAGCGCTGTCGCCTGACGTCCAGTCGTGCAGGCGCGGCTCAGGGCTGTACACCAGGCGCCGCCATGGTCAGCAGAAGCCGGATCACGTGGTAACCATAGTTACCGGAAGCGCAGAGGTAGCACCGGAGCCTTTAAGTAGAGTTCCTGAGCGCTAGTTTTCCGTCACTTCCTCGTTAGTATAGTGGTGAGTATCCCCGCCTGTCACGCGGGAGACCGGGGTTCGATTCCCCGACGGGGAGGACGGTCGTTTGTTTTGTTTTTTTTTTTTTTAGTTTGAAGTTTCTTTACATTTTTACATTTTTTTTAGTACAATTCCTTCGAACTTAAGAAATATTACCAAAAGCAGAAGAAACGACAGAAGCCACTTACACAAAGAAAAATGCCAGTTCCGTAGTACAGACGTCTGCTAGGTAATTACCATAACCAAGCGATCAGTACTGCGTCAGAAAACTCGGTACCTCGTGGGGCGATGGACTTGGTCCAGAGAGCCCAGTGGCACTGTCTGGATGTTCCTGCAAACAATTAAGCCTCTTGTTGTCAAGGCCAAACTCAGTACCCACATAAAGCCAGATGCACAGGGTGGTACATGTGTCTGGAATTTGCATTGGCTAGAGGCCCTGCACACTCTATCTATCTATCTATCTATCTATCTATCTATCTATCTATCTAACTCTTTCATAAATAAGTAAAGAAGTCACCTTTGGCACTAAGCTCTCCACAGCCTCTGATAGTCTGCTTTGAGTTTTGAAACTAAACTTGTGGGTTTTTGTTTGTTTGTTTGTTTTTTATGTTGAAGGCCCAAACTAGGATCTCATGCATGCTAGGTAAGTGATCTCCTACTGATTTATATTCCCAACCCAACAATAATTTTTAGGGGCCATTTATAAGAGCAAGAAAGCCTATTAATGAGTATATTAATAAATGTAATTATAAATTGCAATAAGAATGTGTGAGTGCTACATTAATAGCTCCTAATCATGACATCGTGAGTTGTTTTGATATAAAAGGTTGTATCTTACACATCCAGTGAAAGGCCTAGATTCAGTGTAATGGAAGACATCCAAACACAACTTCTGGTAGAACTGACAAGCTGTTTTTCAAGTGCATGTGCGACTGAAAATGACCTGTGTAGCCAAGGAAATCTTGAAAAAGAGAAGAGATCTTGAGGGCTTCCATTACCTTATGACAGGATTTATCCTAGCAGAAGGGTTCAACTTCTGGCATTGCCATATGACGTTATCATCTACATCTGTAGCTATCCCTGGACTCATGTAGCCCTGGAGCCGCTTACAAGCAAAATCGCTTAAGAAAATGTGTTCCCAGGTTAAAAGCGTTTTGCTTGCCCTAGGGACAAGCTGTCACACAGCATCAGCAGAGCCATGGCTCACAGGTCCCAAGGCCCAGAACAATGTCAACTTTGCAGCATTCAGAACAGACTAGTTACATTATCTTTGCATGTGCAAAGGTCTTAAGTTGAGAGAGCTAGTTTATCAATCTTTTTGTATTTTATGTACTATTTTTTTTTCAAGACAGGGTCTCACTCTAACCCAGGCTGACCTGGAATTCACTCTGTAGTCTCAGGCTGCCTCCAACTCACAGGATCCTCCTACCTCTGCATCCCAAGTGCTGGGATTAAAGGTGTGCACCACCACGCCAGGCTTCAGTCTTTTATTTTATGGTCATTGTGGTTGTGCATATTAAACAGAGTATTTGCCTGTTTTTCCAAACCTCATGAAAACACTGCCCTGTTTTCCCTTATAAGGTTGTTTCACCTTTTACGTGTATGTGCTTAGACAGCAGCTTCAACCTTCCCACGTATTCAGGATAGACTTCAAGCCAGCCCTTTCATCTTAAACATGGTAATTAATATCCCTCGCTGCTTTGGCTGCGGAATCCCAAAAGGGAAAGTCCGTAGTCGGCAGGATTCGAACCTGCGCGGGGAGACCCCAATGGATTTCTAGTCCATCGCCTTAACCACTCGGCCACGACTACACAGGCCTTATGCACCTTTTATTAAGTGATGGAGATAACGCAGCACACAGATCAGGTTCCTGTGTCATTTAAAGGATAAGATCACTTTCCTGAACATAATACAATCCCTGGGATTAAAGGAAGATTTGATTGAAAACAAACTTTACAGTTACTCAAAGTTACAGAAAAATTTCAGTTCCAGGGTTGGGATACCTCCCAAAACAATACAGACCATTGCCGAGGCTGTTGCCCACCACAACTAGATGGTAAGACCCGGCTGTGGAAGACACCCCATCCTTCGGTTGCAGGACCTCTTTCATCATTAGAAGTCCCAGTGCTGGAAGCCCCCATGCGGGCAGCTAGTGGACCCTGAAAGCCACAGAGCTGGCCGCTTAGGCAAGATGCGCCTGCTGGAGCTCATTTGGGAGAGTTGGAGCTGAGGGTGGCCCTGGCAGACTGTAGTGGAGCAGGAAGAAATATGAGGAAACTAAAACCACTGGGAGTTGCCTGGGTTTGCTTTCACCACTGAGTGTTAACACAGAAATACCTGTGATGGCTTTTAATTGCCTTGCCTCTTTACAGCCTTGAAAAGGAAGTTACAAGGACCTGTAGGCTGGAAATCAATTGGCTCAGCGGTTCAGACACTTAGCTACAAAGCCTCAGGACCCGGGTTCGGTTCTATTCATAGAGTGGTACATGCTCTTGGAATTTGTCTGCAGTGGCTAGAGGTCCCACCATGCTTATGCTCTATCTGCCTTTTTCATCTCTCAAGTAAATGAAATATTTTAAAAAAGAAGAAGAAAAGAAAAAAGGCTGGGCATTGGTGGTGCACACCTTTAATCTAAGCACTCAAGAGGCTGAGATAGGATGATCGCTATGAGTGTGCAGCCACCCCGAAACTACAGAGTGAATTCCGAGTCAGCCTGACCTAGAGTGAGACCCTAGCTGGGGGAAAAAAAATTATGAAATTCCTCTATACTCATGATCCTCTTGCCTGAGCCTCCTAACTGCTGGGATCATAGGCATGTGCCAGCACACCTGACTGGTGGCATTGTTTTTCCAAGCCTGGATTCCAAACCATTGAATACAAAGTAAGGCACAGGAAGGTCTCTCCTGCCACAGTCTGTGGCAACCCGGTTGGGACCCCTCTCTACGTCCAAGAGAATTTTCTGTCAACAAAACTCTCACTTCCGCCTTGCTACCCCTGTCTTCCTGCCGCCTAGTTCTTTATTCGATGGAGAAGAACCCATCTGCTAGCCACAGATGTCATAACGACATCTTGATCCTGGAAATGGGAAGGAGAGAGAATGCTCTATCAACACGATGCTTTGGAGGAAATGAATACTGTGCCTGAGTGTGAACAAGAACCTGAAAACTGAACGCCAAGTCCTCATCCTCTCCCACCCCCACACCCGCTTCCCTTCTCCTGATGGGATCGGTAACACACTGCCATGTCCTCCCGTCGTGGGATTTTGGCTAGCTGAAAAGCTTTCCACCTCCATCACCGCATTTCCCTCCTTCTTCTAAGGGAGCTATAAATACCCCCGCAGAAGGTGAGCTCTTCTTGGGCACGTCTCACCTGAATAAAGTCTGTACAGGTGCTGGGCTACCCTGGCCTTCTCTCCTCTGTGCCAAACTTGTACCTTGTATCCTCTCAATGATGAGCTGCCCCTGAGTGAGCCAGGCCCCTGGAGCGAGTCAGCTCAGGGTTGGTGTCTGCCCAAGAAAAGTTGCAACAGATACATATGTGAAATGATCAGTCATTCTTTGGACTACTGTGGCTCGTGTGTGTGTGTGTGTGTAGATGGGGGGAGAGTTGGGTTATGCTGGTGCTTCATTCATGGAGATAAGGTTTCTGTAGGGGTGACCACTTGTTTTTATGGAATAAAATCCACAAGGATAAAAGGAACACACTGCCTTTCCTGGGTCCGCAATTTGTTGCAATATTTTAAAGACATGTCTCTTTCTTTTGAACAGGAAAGCATCACTACTAAGTGGATGTCGCCGTGGGAGGGGCTTGTTTTTTGGGTAAAAATGCATCTGCTACTCTCCGTTGTGCCTGACCTAGATAGAGCTCAGTCAACACTCCCCTACTACAACTGTCCGCAAGCTCTCCGACATCACCCTGACAGAATGCTGACAATCTTTCCTGGAAACAGGGTTCGAACCCTGAACCCTGATGCCCCCACGCTTAGTAAAGCCCATCTTCTCTCCCCCACCCTTGAATCGCAGTTAGCATCAGAGAAGATCCAGTGTAAAACTTTCTCAGTGAGAATCTACAGGCTAGTTTTGCAGATGTTGGGACTTTATCTATGGCTGGCCCGGTCCTGGCCAGGTAACCTAGGCTGGCTTTGAACTCGCAGCAATCCCCCTGCCTCGGCCTCCAGCGTGCAGAGCCGTCCATTCCTGCAACATGGGAACTTTCTGCTGTGATCTACTCTGGTATCCACCAGGCGGTGCCATCCCAGGCAGCAAAGGCGTCTGTGCCCTTCGCTTGCCCACGCCGCACAGCACCGAACCCAATTCACTGTGGTCCTCGCAACGCGACCCCCCAGTGTCCGGTGCATCGGTGGATGCCGGCCTGGAGCCGCCTCGCCTGTCCCGGCTGCGTTGCGGGGGCCATCGTCCTGCCTCACCCGTCCTAGAACAGAATCGCCCTTGAACTTTGCACGAAGACCTCCGTCACCGCTGAGTAGGAAGGTGCGCTTGAGGCAAAACCTCGGGCCGTGGAGTATATCCCATCAGCCAGCAGCGCCAGTGAGGCTAGTGTGGGGTTCCATGGTGTAATGGTTAGCACTCTGGACTCTGAATCCAGCGATCCGAGTTCAAATCTCGGTGGAACCTAAATCTTTTCCTTTCAGCAGGAAGTCTCACTGGAGAAATTCACAGATGGCCTAAGTTCCTTGCAGGTCCACCAATTCCCCCTGACCCTGCCTAAGGCATTATTTTTCTTTTATTATGATTAATTTTAATTTTAATTAATTTGGTTTTGGGTTTTGATTTTGGTGTTGGTTTTTCGAGGTAAGGTCTTGCTGTAGCCCAGGCTGACCTGGAATCCACTATGTAGTTTCAGAGTGGCCTTGAACTCATGGTGATCCTCCTACCTCTGCCTCCCGAGTGCTGGGATTAAAGGCATGCACCACCACTCCTGGCTTAAAAATTAATTTTTAAGTTAGCATGAAATAATAGCTTTGATTGTATTGTTTTCATTATACATATATGTCATTATACTTTTATTTTTATTTATCTTCCTTCCCCCATCCCTTTCCCCCAAACAGTTCTTCCTTCTTTCAGGTCATATGTATCCCATCACGCTTCCTTTTCCCCACCCCCTCCCTGAAGATCTCATCCTCCCCTCTCATGGTACCCTTTCTACTTTGTACTTTGATCTCTCTCTCCCTCTCTCTCTTACACACAAACACACACACACACACACACACACACACGATTCCACATGAGAAAAAGCATCTTTGTCTTTCTGATTCTGTCTTATTTTCCTTAGCAAATCAGTCTCAGGGCCCATCAACTTTCTGTGCATACATGATCCATCAGTCCTCATGGCTGAAAGACACCACACTGTGTGGGGGCCACATTTCAGTGATTCGTCATTTGATGGGCATCAAGTCGTGAACAATCCTCATACAATTTTGAGTTGAATCTTTCCTTTGATTTTGCTATACACAATGTACTGAGTTCAGATTAATTCTAATTTTCTGTCTAGACTGTTTTGTGAAATTTTCATGAATCATTTTACCCTAAAGAGTTTGTACTTTCATGTGCAAATCTTTTACTTTTCTTGCTCTAGCCCAGGCTGACCTGGAATTCACTACATAGTCTCAGACTCACAGCCATACTTCTATGTTTGCCTCTACCTCTGCGATTAAAGGTGTGCGCAACCAAGCCCAGCTTTCTCTCTCTCTCTCTCTCTCTCTCTCTCTCTCTCTCTCTCTCTCTCTCTCCTCTCTCCTCTCTCTCTTTTTAGTTACTTATGGAGGTAGCGTTATTTATTAGTTCCTAGACCAACTCATCTGTGACCTCTTGTGGACCCTAGCCATGTTCCTTCAACATCCATAAAATGAATCTTTAACTACCAGTACTTCAAAATATGATTCTGTCAGCCCTCGGGAGGCAGAGGTAGGAGGATCACTGTAAGTTCGAGGCCACCCTGAGACTACATAGTGAATTCCAGGTCAGCCTGGGCCAGAACAAGACCCTACCTCAGAAAAACAAGAAGAAGAAAAAAAAAGAATTCTGTACACAATATGATTCCAAATCCTTTTGCACAGTTAAACCTGTCAAGAAGTGTTACTGAGGAAGGTGAAGCAAGAAGATCAGGAGTTCAAGGGCAGCCTTAGCTTCACAGAATCAGAGGCCAGCCTGGGCTGCATTAGACTATCCAGAGAGAGTGGAGAGGGGAGAGTTTTTTTTTTTCCTTTCTTTCTTTTTTTGGCTTTCCAAAGTAAAGTCTCACTCTGGCCCAGGCTGACCTGGAATTCACTATGTAGTCCCAGAGTGGCCTTGAGCTCATAACAATCCTCCTATCTCTATCTCCCGGGCACTGGAATTTAAGGCATACACGGCGTGAAATCCTTTTTGAACTTTTCTTTTTGAAGTTATAAACATCTCATCATTTTGAGAAGTAGGGGGAGTTGCCCACTGAAGCCAAAGGAGGAGCAGACATCAGGTGAAGTTTCTTCCTTGCTGGCAGTGCAGGCTCTCCAGCCGATGGTGGTGAGGGACTTCACTCCACCGTGGGCCTCCAGAGAAGTGCCACAGCCTTTCCTACCCATCTGTCTGAAGGAGGCTTCTCTTCTTGTCAGGGTTGGAGAGTCCCATGTTTGGGTGTCGGTCTCCATCCTAAACTGGCAGAGCAGGAGGCTGGTCTGTAGAACTGTCTCCAGTTTTATCTCTTTCAGAACAAGGCTCCTTCCACTCTGTGGGTGAAGGGTTGCACGTCAGTCTGCCACTGCCTCCATCCTGTCAAACTGTAGCTGCGGCTAGAAAGTTTGGCCTTAGGAATGAGCCAAAACTCATCTCTGCTCCTTACAGTAATGACCACAATTGCTTCCTATGTAGTCGTGGCCGAGTGGTTAAGGCGATGGACTAGAAATCCATTGGGGTCTCCCTGCGCAGGTTCGAATCCTGCCGACTACGATCTTTCCTTTGGCCTTCCAATACTGCTTTCCTCTGGGACCTGACACCTCTTTTACTCAAGATGTCCCCCATTGATATCTTTATGGGCCAGTAAAAATACTTCCTAGTACAAAAAGCTCACACCTATAATCACTATAATGTTGACCGAGGTAGAAAGATAAACATGAGTTCAAAGCCACCCTGGGGTACCATAGAGCCTCCTCAAAAAAAAAAAAAAAAAAAAACTTTTTAACTTCTGGTCAGTGTTTGTGTCTACAGGCTTGCTCCCTCAAGTACAACCCTGGTCACATCGACAGGAAATTTTGGGAATCCAGGATCAAATACACAAGGGGGAGCTCCCAAATCTAGATTGGGGCAGCACTGTGCAAACTACATGAGAAAGAAAATTAGGTAAACCGCGGAGGGGATGGGAAGGGAGGCTTCTTGCTATTGTTGCTGGTGATGGTGGATTACGTGGGTACTGGAGAATTGAACCCCAGTCGGCAGACTTTGCAAACAAATATACCACTCTTGCATTCTTGGCCCTATATAGGAGTCTCAGTAAAGTAGGTGACCAACTTATCCTTTTTCTTCATGGATATCAAGGCTTTTGCTATATTTGTGATGCTGCAATTTAGGGTTTCTTAAGCCTAGAACACAGGAGAAGGCAGCAAGGTGACGCCCTCGCCCAGGGAGGCAAGAGTGGGAGAAGCCCAGCTCGAGACTCGGATCAGTGTTTGTACGGGGAGTGGCTGCGTGATGAAGACAGGGCGGCAGGTTACTATGGACAAAGACCAGATTTTCCAGCTTTGCCAGTCATCTTAGGAAAGGACCAGAGTTTCTGTCCTCTAGGAAGGGTGCAAGCTTAATCTATTTCTGCACGCTTAGTGACATGTCATGCTTTTAGTCAAGGAATAAAGAGCCATTACTTTTGGTGCTCCGTTACCCTGACTGCATAGCCAGTTTCTGTCTCCTATAATCTGGTATTTCAAAAGCACTGAATATCCTACATAAATGCTATTTATGAAATACCCATGACCCTAAAATGTAAAGTCCCATCACTGAGCAGAAAGTGCAATGAAACTTAGTAAAAATACAGATTTCAAAGAGCTGTGAGTTTAAGGCCACCCTGAGACTATGTAGTGAATTCCAGGTCAGCCTGTGCTAGAGTGAGACCCTATCTCAAAAAGCAAAAAACAAAAACAAACAAACAAAACAATAGATTTTAGAATACTCACTTTGCTGTGAAGTCCTGGCTGGCTTAGTACATGTTATGTAGTCCAGACTGCCCAAGTAGTGAGATCACAGACATGGGCAACCAGCTAGGTTTAAATATATATTTATGTGAGGGGGTGGGATAATGGGCACACTAGGGCAATTTTGTGATGTGCATCTGGCTTTATGTGAGTGCTGAGAAATCTAACTCAGGCCTTCAAGGCTTTGCAACCAAGTGCCTTTACCCATGGAACCATCTCTCCGCCTCTCCTTTTTCTTTTTTTCTTCCTTTCTTCTCCACCCCCCTCTCTCCACCCCCCCCACCCCCAAGGTAAGGTTTCATTCTAACCCAGGCTGACCTGGAATTTATTATGTAGTCTCAGGGTAGCATTGAACATCGATCCTCCTACCTCTGCCTCCCAAGTGCTGGGATTAAAGGCATGTGCCACCTCGCCCGGCCCCTCCTTTTTTTTTTCTTTCTTTTTTTTTTTCTTTTTTCTGATGAGAGTTCACTATGTCGTCAAGTGCTGGAATTACATCTGTTTGCCACAAATGCCCAGTTCAAATGTCTTTTTTTTTCTATTCAAATTTTTTTTATTAACAACTTCCATGATTATAAAAAATATCCTATGGTAATGCCCTTCCTCCCCCCACTTTCCCTTTTGAAACTCCCTTCTCCATCATATCCCCTCCCCCTTCTCAATCAGTCTCTCTTTCATTTTGATGTCATGAACTTTTCCTCCTATTAGATGGTCTTGTGTAGATAGTGTCAGGCACTGTGAGGTCATGGATATCCAGGCCATTTTGTGTCTGGGGGAGCACGTTGTAAGGAGTCCTACCCTTCCTTTGGCTCTTACTTTCTTTCTGCCACCTCTTCCGCAATAGACCCTGAGCCTTGGAAGGTGTGATAGAGATATTGTAGTGCTGAGCACTCCTGTCACTTCTTTCTAGCACCATGATGCCTTCTGAGTCATCCCAAGGTCACTGCCATCTGAAAAGAGAAGATTCTCTACCAAAAGTGAGAGTAGCATTAATATAAGGGTATAAACATTAAGAGAAGTGCTCACTGGGCAATTTGATAAGCATAGTATATACATTTAGCCAGACAGCAGCAGATGTTACACCCCTAGGGCTCATGATTACCCCTGTCGAATGTCTTTTTTCTTCTTGTTGTTTTGTTTTTCAAGGTAGGGTCTTACTCTAGCTCAGGCTGACCTGGAATTCACTATGTAGTCTCAGGCTGGCCTTGACCTCATGGCGATCCTCCTACCTCTGCCTCCCAAGTGCTGGGATTAATCATTCTTTGTACAAAAACTAATTCAAAATCAATTATAGAAGTGAAAACACAAAACCATGAAAGTTTTAGAAACTAACACAAGAGAAGATCTTCAGAATCCAGTGTTAGAGTTCTTAGACTTGGTTCCAAGAAAGCCCAGTCCTTCAAAGGAAAAATTAACAAATAGGACCTTATTAAAAATAAAAATGCCAGGCATGGTGGCACAAACCTTTAATCCCAGCACTCAGGAGGCTGAGGTAGGAGGATCGCTGTGAGTTCTAGGTCAGCCTGGGCCAGAGTGAGACCCTATATCAAAAAACTAAAATAATAATAATAATAATAATAAACGTTCATCCTACCAAAAGGTGAGTGGTTTTGTTGTTGTTGTTGTTTGTTTGTTTTTTGTTTTTGGAGGTAGGGTCTCACTCACGCCCCGCTTTTGTGAGTGCTTGAAAGAAAAAAAAAGCTTCAAATTGGGAGAAAATATTTGCCAACCACATAGCTGACAGGACAATGAGAGAGTTCCCAGCATCCAACATATAAACCAGCAATCCAGTGGGACAATGGATAAAAGAGACCCAGGCGTGGTCACACACCTTTAATCCCAGCAGCTGGGAGGCAGAGGTAAGAGGATCACCCTGAGCCTGCATAGTGAATTCCAGGCCAGCCTTAGCTAGAGTGAGACCCTACCTCGAAAAGCCGAAATAATAATAATAATAATAAATAAAAGTCATGAAGAGACTTGATGGATGAGGACATGTAGGTGGTGCATAAGCACAAACAAGAAAAAGTTCCGCATTTTCAGCCACTCAGAAATGCAAATTGAAGCCACTGTAAGGCGTCACCACATACCTAATGGTGTGGCTGAAATTCAAACCACCCATACGTGAATATCGGGGGTGTACAGCAACTCTACAAAACTGCTCGGTGATTTCTTATAGAACTAAGTATGAAATTACCGTGGCATCCAACAGCCACATTCTCAGAGAAATAGAGAAATAAAAACTCACATTCCAACAAAAATCGGTATGTGATCCCCCTCCCCCAGCCCCAGCATCTTGACTCAACACTCCACTGGACGTAGATGGTGCCCAAGCATCCAGATGATGTAACACTGACCACTGTTCACAGTCAAGAAAGAGTGGGTCACTGAGGCATGAATGAATCTCCAGGAAATTACGAGACAATGAGTCACAGAAGTGAGGTTTGAGCCCGCGTGGCTGCGTGCTCCCGTAATCCCAGCACTCGGGAGGATGAGACAGGGGTCGTCCTGGGTTACGTAAGGAGCTGGGGGCTAGCCTGGGCTACATGGTTTAAAAGGAAAAGGGAAGAGAAAGGAGGGAAGGCAGGGCTCGTTGTGAGGGGGCGTAGAGGGGGAAAGGGGAGGGCAGGGAGCCCGTGGAAGGCTTCTGGTGGAAAGGGGAGGTCGTGAAAGCTCTGAAGGCCTGTGCCGGATTCTGTAGTCGTTGTTCTCGCGGTTTGGGACGCCAGGGGACTGATCCGGAGCTGGGGGATGGCAAGATCGTGAACCCGAGGCCGAGTTAGAGGTGGTGGACTGAAAACCACTCGGATTGTGAGCTGAGAATCGATAGGGCTTATAGTGGGGAGGGGATATAAGGACTGGGAGAGAAAAGCAACTGAATTAAAACCTCAGGATGGGTAAGAAGAGAAGAATTAGTCCTGAGTCTCAAAAGGACTTCATAGCAGCAGCAGAGTGGCGCAGCGGAAGCGTGCTGGGCCCATAACCCAGAGGTCGATGGATCGAAACCATCCTCTGCTAGTATCTGCTTTTGTTTCCCTACCTGTAGGCATGTTCAACTCGAACACGTGGTTTCTGCAAAGGCCAAGTTGTTCTGTTATTTTTACATTTGTTTAGAGACAGTATTTTACGCTGTAGCTCCATGGCCGGTGAGATGGCCCAGTGGTTACAGGCACTTTCAAAATCCTGCCACCTGAAGTTTCATTCCCCAGTACCCACTTAAAACCAGATACACAGAGGGGCCCATGCATCTGGAAGTCCACATCAGCCTGAGCTAGAGTGAGACACTACCACGAAAATCCAAAACCAAAAAAAAAAAAAAAAAAAAAAAAACGCCAGCAACTTCGCAGGCATCAGACCTCGTAGTCGGCAGGATTCGAACCTGCGCGGGGAAACCCCAATGGATTTCTAGTCCATCGCCTTAACCACTCGGCCACGACTACACAAGAGAAGAATAGCTCCCTGGGATAAGGAGCAGGAGTGAGTCGCTCCTTCCAGAGGCCAACCTTTTAGCCGTAGATGTATTTGCTTCATTCTGTTGGACCAGAAGGAAACCTTGCATCCAGGCAGACTGACGCGCCACACTTCATACAGAGTGGGAGGAGCCTTGTTCTGAAGGTCTGAAAGGAGACAGCTCCAGAGACCAGCCTCCCGCTTTTGTGCTGGACTCCGTGCAACACAGCCAGCGACTGGGGCATGTTCTCACATTTGCCATGGCGAAATTAACGTCCATTTTTATTGTTCTAAGTAAGTTTTGGAAACCCATACAGTGGAAGCTCTGAACCTGATTTTAAAAGGAAGAATGAGGTGTCAAGACATGAGCAGCATTTAATCCCAGCAATTGGGAGGCTGAGATAGGGAGTATTGCCCGAAATTCAAGGCCAGCCTAGGACTACAGGAGCGCGTTTCAGGTCAGCCCAGGCAGGAGTGAGACCCTACCCCAAAGAATGGGATGTAGTTCTATAACTCTGGTATAAAGCTATAAAAAAAATGGAATGTATTTTTAGCAATTTAATGCCAACACTGAAATTTGTACAATGTATTTTGTGAAATACCTTCATTTAGATACACAATATCCTCAATCCTCATGTCACAAACAAGAAAGGGATGCTGAGAGAACACTCATGTGGCACCTGAAAACTGGATTTAGTTAGGTAGCCTGCTTTATTTTGTTTGTTTTGTTTTTCTTTTCCTTTTTTTCTTTGGAGCCAGGTTTTTAAACGATGTTCACTACTCTTTGCTCCTGGGCACTGTGTGGTCCTTTAGCAATAGTTCTGCGTGCAGAAGTCAACTTGGCAAGATGGTGAGACATTTTCCTCATCCACCAAGAGGCTAAACTGCTGCGGAATAGATGCCAGGAACAAGACTTATAAAGGGACACAGCTGACTTTCAGGCTTTGTCACAAGCCAAACAGCTGCTATTTCCCTTTTAGCAGGTTGTCAGTTTCTACAGTTAGATCATTTACCTGAAGGAGAAGGAGGTATGGGAGAACGCTCTATTACAGACGTGTCCAGTGTCCACCGTGGACATCACCTTCCTTTTGTGTTTGAAATTCTGTCTGAATTTACTGTTTACTCCCCCACGTGACCCACCTGGATTTTCAGAATTAAAAGAGGAAGTCCCTGGATTGGAGTTTTTCACCTTTCTGAAAGCGGCATCTGATCCAATCTCCCCCTCACAAACCTGCTCTAGGCCTCCGCCACAGGAAACCTGCCCTAGTAAGTTAGCCAGATTTATCGACACTTACTTGTCTTCATCTCTTCCCCCAACACCCCCTGCTTTTCTCTGTTGGGTAGGGTAGAGATGACCTCTCACTGGGTCAAAATCCTTGGAAAATCTGTCTTGAGTCCTTCCCTTTCCTGTTCCTCTCCAGGAGCTGAGGATTTGGTCTGTGGGGACATCAGGGGTCTCACCTACAGGGTCCAGAGCCTCTCACTCTCTGGCTACAGTCCAATTCCAGCACAGATTTTCTTTTTTCTTTTCTTTTCTTTTCTTTTCTTTTCTTTTCTTTTCTTTTCTTTCCTTTCCTTTCCTTTCCTTTCCTTATCTTTTCCTTTCTTCCTTCCTTTCTTTCTTTTTTTCTAAATCTCTGCCACCATCCCCATTCTCCCTTCCTTTCATTCCTGTTGCTTCTCCCATCCGCACTTTCTAACTCAAGGTCACCAAGAGGGACTTTCGACTCTAAATCCCTCTTCACCTGGATTTGCGTTCCCCCCAGTTCTTAATCTTAATCTGCTCAGTGTGAGCTCTTCCATCCTAAAGCAGAACCAGAAGTTCTTTACTGCAGACCTTATGCTTATGAGCGCTCCATGCATCGATATCGATTAGTTCATCATGGTCCTTCAGAGAAGCAGGGAGCCAGGTAGTCGTGGCCGAGTGGTTAAGGCGATGGACTTGAAATCCATTGGGGTTTCCCCGCGCAGGTTCGAATCCTGCCGACTACGGTTTTACCCATACAATTATGACTCTCTGTTGTGTTGGGACATGCCTTTAATCCCAGCACTCAGGAGACAGAGGTAGTAGGGAGGTTCACCATACATAGTGAATTCCAGGTCAGCCTGGACTAGAGTCAAACCCTACCTCTGGGGGGGGGGGGGGGGGGGGGGAAGATATTGGAATAACTGTTTGATTTCATTTAATTGTCTTGTAGTAGCTCCTGCTCTGTCACCTCCCCCTGCTGTGATGCTAAAGGGTGTCAGGGAACATAAAAGTGATATTCACTGAAGATTGTCACAAGAGAAGCCAACAGCTGTAGTTTATGAGCCACTCAAGTAAGCTGATAAAGACCGATGTTTGGGGTTCTGTGAGTGGCACAGTGACCGGATGAGCACTGCAAAATTATTATGGATTGTACCCCCCAATTTTTCCTTTCAAATATACTAAACCTGTGGAGATAAAGAGTTTTATATGCCTTTTCCTTGGGGTCAATTGTTTTAAATTTTTTTCTGCATTCGGAGTTCTGTGCCTGTCTGGCTGGTTCGAGGGAGAGAGGAGAAGGGAGAGAAGACCACACAGCCTCTGGCCATTGGATGAGGAGAAATTCCAAGCATCTCCATCCTTATTTTGAAAACTTGAAACATTTAATAATTTCTAACAATCTACTTAATGTGTACACAAAATAAACTTTTTTAAAGTCGATAAGTGCTTTTTATAACACTCCTTCCTCCCCCAGTGATGCTAGGAATGGAAGCCAGGGACAGGCTTCCTAGACAAGCTTCTACCCTGAGCTAGGACTCCAGCCCTAGGGTTTGTCTCCTAGTCACAACAGAGCACAAGTATTAGAAATCACACTATCATAGAGTGGAATTTATTACTGCCTGCTTTCCAGTATGCCATAGGATCAGGCCGGACTTGTAGGAACTCACAGCCGTTATCAAGCAGAAAACCGTTTTTAGCATACACATAGTGCTTTCCTTGGAGAACATGAAAATGAGTTCAACATTTAAGGAAAAAAAAAAAAAAAAGACTAAGGTCCCACCGAGATTTGAACTCGGATCGCTGGATTCAGAGTCCAGAGTGCTAACCATTACACCATGGAACCTCACACCTGTAACTATGATACTGGTGGCTGATGATAAGTATCTCCATAGCAGAATTCAGGTTCCTTTTTTCAATGTTAATCTGGATTTGCATGGTTTCACTAGGATGTTGCCACCACATACCTCTCATAACAAGCTGTTGTCCATAGTTTTGTATGATGAGCTGCAGAAACTGTTGATCAGTTCATCAAAATTAAAACTATTCTAATCTTTTTCTCTTCCCTCCACCCCCTCCTTTTCCTTCTTCTTTCTTGACAGGGTCTCATGCAGCCCAGGTTGGCCTCCTGGTCCTGTGTGTCCACCATGCCAGGTTAAAAATTGAAAGTCTTAATCTAGGTCTCCTCACAACCTCATTTCAAAGAAATCCTTGGAGGATGTTCTTTCTTTCTTTCTTTCTTTCTTTTTCTCTCTTTCTTATTATTTTTATTTACTGATTTACTTATTTATTTGGTTTTTCAAGGTAGGCTCTC